>JBBPCS010046009.1:0-19623 GCA_037974645.1 Hollardia meadi
ATATTCAGCAAACACAAGTGTGATGTGGAAACTTGAAGCCTCCAGTGCACAAACACTGAGAATGGACTTTACAGTGACAGAGGAGACATCTTGTGTCTAATATTTGTACAGTATATTCATATATTCTAGAATTTTTAATGAGGGAGAAGGAACAGGTACAATTTTAAATATTTTAATGTGGTAATTATTGTTTTTCTTTCTGCAAAAACCATTTCAGACACATTAGAGAATGTTTATGTATGCCATGATACATGTGTGGAGGGGGATCTTTAACTAACTTCACTTTTGTAATATATGACTCCTCTTCTTCTCTTTATATGGGCATTTGTCTTTCATGTCTACTTTATACATTTCTGAATATGAATGATTGACAAATGAGCGGTGACAAGTAACAAATAATAACCACAGATAGTACACTAAATTCCAAAAATGCCGGCACCGTCACAGAATGCTCTGTGATTCCTATTCCCAATATGACAGGATAACAGGAAATGCAAAGACGAGGATAGAGAAAAGTCAGAAAATCCAAAATTAGCTCCACGACTCGCTGCTTCAGACAGGTTAATAAACTAGTGAAGATAAATCCACTTTTTAATCCCAAAAGATCCTCACCACACAACACTCTGCAACACCCCACAGGTATTTGCGTCGCATTAATTGCGTCTAACCGTCCTGTATGGGTCATACTAGAACGAGTTCTAGCAGTAAAACCACTGTGTGTATTGAATTTCAAAACGGTGTGGGTTTTTGGATTTTATAAGATGAATAATTTGTTATTCTGCTTTCAAAAGTTTTTTACTGAGTGAAAAATAACAATAACAAGACTGCATTTCACCTCCAGTTTCAGTCGCTATGTTCAGTTCAGCACCTTTTGTTTCAGAGGCCATTCATGCTCCACGCTTTTCATACAAAATAGTGTGGTCTCATTGTGAAGAAATTACAGTTTGGCCACAGACTATATGGCTCAGAGGCCATTTGGGTGCCTGATCAAAGGCCCCCATTATGTAACCCTAAATGACTGCTGTTATTTCAGGCTCGGCTATGCAAAAACCTTCTAAGCGACGTTACTATCACTGTAGTCACAGGAAGCCCTGCGGTAGAACAGGAAAGAAAACAGGAAGTGAATGCAGCCAAACCACAGGTTGTGTTGAGACGACCTGCTGATCCCATTGGTGGCTGCCTCATTTGTTATGGATGCGCAGAGTGAGAAGCAGGCCATCTGACGTCAGCGCAGTCGCTGAATGGGGATGACTGATGTTCCCAGGAAGAATTGAGGAAGTTGAAAACATAGTGTAGCTGCTTCCAAACAACATCCGCCATCACCTCTGATTTCAATTGTGAAAAAACTCTTGGGTCACAGCTTTACCCTGACTGTGAACTTTAGGATTGCTACTTTAATTTTCAGTAAATTAATTAAATGAAATATCAGAATGACATATGTACCAGGGTTATACTGTATGTGCCTTTATCTCTTGTTATATTTACACAAAATCTATCTGGTTACAGTTAAACTTCACAATGTATATATGTTGACTTCTCCTTCCCCTCTCCCCTTTTGTACAATCACCCTGTGGGAGAGGTGGATGTCATTTCTTTTGGCCTTTTTTATTTCTTTTTTATAATGTGTGCTTTTACCTGTCAATATATTGATTTCAACAAGCTGGCACTTGGCACAATTGTGCTGCTAACCTCCGTCTTCTATATATATTTATTTTATTTGTGTAGGAGTTGGAGCGGGCTGTAAGTTGATGTGCAGGTTCTGTTTGTTTATCAGAATAAACAGAAGTCAGCCTTAAAAGATCCCGGCGTCACAGCGTCTTCTCTATCACACCAACACAAGTTACATAGTTGCAGCCACAAATCGTGGCATTACCACCTAATGTTGACAAGGGAACAGTCGTTGTGGTCAATTCCAGAAAGAACCTCCCGTTGTAGAAATAATCCAGGTGTCTCTGGGCGGGTGTTAAAGGTTTAATATGATTTATTTATTCATTCAAAGCCCTGCTGTGTTGGATTTGAAACAGCAGTGCTGCTGACTGGATCCAACCCCAGTCTAAAACCCCAACTGGAACAAAAACTGATGCCATCATGCATCATGATGCTAAAGTCACTTTAAAGTTCTACACATAGAGGCTTTAAGTTAACCTACTGCTAGTTTGAATTGTCTGCTATTTGATCCCTTTTGCTTTGCTTTTTATGACATTTCTTGACAATCATAAAAATCCTGAATAAAACCAGCATTATATTTGTCCATTTAACACACGTCCAGAGCCATGTGTCTCGACAGAATGCAGTCCAGATTGCCATTACATCTGTGGATCTTCATGGATCCCAGATGATGCATTTTAATGTGTTTGTAGACTCCGCGTTCACCCATACAATAAGCTAGCTGTTATCACAGAGCCAAAGAATAAGTCTGTAGTATCTGATTCTGCTATCAGTCTGACTTTGACTCACCGGGGGCTTGTCTGGGACTGCCAGTAAGAAATTGCTTTCTGTTCATTACTATTTGCCCTGTCTGTGGGATCAATGCAAGGTTAAAGCCACAGCGAGACAGCAGGCTGAACTAATTATAAGTCCTTAATCATGAAGAGAGCATACTGAGCAGCTGGATATATGCCCAGATTTTGTTATCCCAATGGCAAAGCTCCAACCAGGACTTAATGTCTTCAGCCTCTATTTTGGAAAATGTAATGATAGATGTGATAGATCAAACAACAATGGACTTCATTCAACACTATGTGTGTATTCCTTTCCCAAATCACTCTTCATTTCTTGAGATTTGCTTGCACAAGGGTCCCACATCTGATTTGCATAACTGCACAGATTTGTTACTTGCTTCTTTTAACTTGACAAATGCCATCTGAACATGGGCACAAGTGCAGTTTGTAAGTAAGTTAGACAGTGTGCCCTCACGAGTAGGTTAGTGTACGGTGTGTCTGAGTAAGTGCATGTTGTTGAGTAAGAGCACATTTGTAAATGCACATTCATAAGAGTACATTCAGGGTTCATTTATGTGTTATGTGTCACAACAAAGGGTAGCACAATGAAATGCAAGTTGTAGTCCCTTAATGCTACACAAGACAAAAATATTTTTTTATGATGGAGTGCAGAGGATGAGTTTTCAACACTTGAGGAAAGAAGCTGCTCCGTAGTCCGGTGGTATACAGTGGTATTCTATACTTTTAGAATCCTTTGGGCTCTGCACAGACGCCTCATCAACATCACTGATGCTCAGCAGATGGGTGCTAATGATGTTTCTGGCAGTTTTAATGGCCGAGCTCTCCTGTCCTGAGCTGTGCACAAACCGTCTAGTTAGGATGCTCATGAGCTCAAGTGTGTGTTCTGAGCCCTCTGCCCCGTACAAAACCAGCAGTGCACAGCTTTAAATGCACTACACGCATTGAGCATCAAGATACTGAACCCCCCGGTGTGTGAGTGCATGTGTGTGAATGGTTACCGCTTCTGATGAGCAGGTGGCATCCTGCCACCAGTGAATGAATGGGTGTGAATGGGTGAATGCCTACTTCTAGTGTAAAGTGCTTCGAGTGGTCAAGCTGACTAGAAAGGCGCTATATAAATACAAGACATTTACCATTTATCATTTACACTAGCTGAGTACTGGCACATTAACATATAATACAAACACACCCCACAAAGGAGGAAGGACAACGGGAGGGGGGGGAGAAAGGAGGGAAAAGGGAAAAAAAAATTAATTGAAAAAACACAGGAATAGAGTAAGCGGGATGTGCAGTGGGGATGGGGGTGCTGGGCATGCCCTGGGCCCCGCGATGTCTCTCCCTTCTGTGACCGTTTTTTTTTCTGTTAATAATAATTTACTACTGATATTTTTTTCACCTTCCCTCACAGTAAGACCAAAGTCCAGCAGTTAATTTAAAAAAAAATTATTATTATTTTGTATTTGTTTTGTGGGGGGATCAGTTACAGTATATGCACTCCCAGTGAAGATACTTACAAATTACAATCTAACATCTGCATCATCGTTAATGCTTATTGCTTTTTTCTACGCATTCTGCTTTGCCTTCCTTCTTTGGTTTGTTTTTGTGTCGATTTTGTTGTTCTCTTATTCATTAATGTCTTTCCCCATCACCATTTTTACCTTTCTCCCCCTTATGATTTGTGTAAATAGCACTTGTCTTATGTATATATACTGTCATTTTTTTCTCACACACAAAAAGGAGAAAAAAATGAGTAAGTGCGTGTTCGTAGGCGTGTGTTCATTTGTAAGTGGCTGTTTGTTGGTAAGTGAGTGTGGGAAGTATGTAAAATTTGCGCACGTTCATGTTTGAACAGCATTCGTAAAGGTGTGTTGTTGACTAGGAGCACATTCAGGAGTAAGAATGCATTTGTGATCATTCACAAAAGAAGACATTGGCAACCATTTAACCAGCTACAGTAACTGATCCTCATGCCACTAAAATGTGAAAATGTGTTCAACTTAAAATCTCAATAAATATGCTCACCACAGCCTGAAAGTCTTGTACTGTAGTTTTTTAGTTGTTGTCATTACTGCATTTTGGTTCTTGTGTAATGTTATTTGTCATGTGCTTTGAGGTTATTGTGTGAAGTATTGCAAAGCCGTTTTGCACTGCTGTGCACAACATAATATGCCTCGTCTGGGGCATAGAGTAGCTTGATACCAGCAGTGAAGGCACATCACCCAGGCTTTCAAAACCACAGTGGTGTGATGTATCACAGCATATGACGCACATTACCCAAGCTATCCAATAAGATACCCGTCTACATGAATACCTTGCTTTAGTTGACACTTAACCCCCATGTTTTGCTGTACTAAATGGTTGTATATTCCCCCATTCACTGAGCAGCAGGTTGCATTTTGAATACAATTTGGACGTTGAGGACAAAGTGCTAAAATGTGTGTACAGTCTGGGGATAGATATTTTAAGTAATCTCCATATTCGAGTACTTGCATTATATTATTGGGTGCTCGAGTGCCTGTAAGAAAATCAAACTTAAGAAAAGGGTCCAAACTGAACAAAACCCAAGCGAAATTGCGAGTAGGGGTTAGGGTTAGCAAAAACGACACATCTTAAACACACCTTGTCGTCACCTCAATTTCACCACGCTTTGCTCATAACGTTACATCGTCTCCACTCTTGAAGTTGTTTTTCTCTGCGATGGTAGCTTTTATTCCAGCTCAACAAATGCCATCAGCTCGTGGAAGCCTGCTCCTTCCACATATCTCCATTCAGCATTTTTATAATGAGCTGGCTAATGGATGGAGGGCCCGTGCTAACACTGCTAGCTAATGAGGTGATGAGAGATTGCCAGTTATCTGTCTCCGCTGATTTCACCTTATGCTAATGCACAAATGGTTAATCATCATGAGTTAAACTGTTAAACTGCACTAAACTGAGTTAACTGCACATTTAAAAAAAAATTCTGTTGGAATACCTCTAAACATCACGCCTGCTGGTCGCCATTCTGCCTGTAACATTAGATCGAGTGATGTCTGACTGACGTCACTCACACTTTTGCTATATGGACTGTGCAGATATTCATAGATAGTCCACAAAATGTAAACTTTTCACATAGAACAGGTTCGAACAGGGTTACTTTTATATGTATTATATAAAAACATGCAATTACTCATGCAATTACGAATATTGACGTCCACATTGAGTACTTGAGTACTCATGCCCATCCTTAGTACAGTCTATCCTCAAGATGTAACACAGTAACATCTGATCTGTATCTGGATGTAATCTGGGTAATGACATGTGATCTGTGGCCCTTTGCATTTACTCCTGGTAGTAGATCTTACATTAGTTAGGTGGGGCTCGTTGACTTGAAGAAATGCCACAGACAGGCGTCCTGCAAACTTGCGTAATCTAGCAGGAAGGAGTTTTGGTAGAAGTGCAAGCTCACAATGCCACATCACCTCCAGATGCTATGTGGCCAATCCAATCACATTTCCATCACAATGTGCTTTGCACACAAAATGTGTTTTTGTATATCCAGATAAAGTACAGACACATATCTTATGTTAATGTAAGGTGTCTGTCTTACGTTGTCCCAATCAGCAGTGTAAGGGAAGGTGATGTAGCTGGGAGTCAGTGATCAGGGCTTTATTCACCACTGGCATCACCAGAAGGAGATGGGAAACACCTGATCTGTTCCAGTCTTCCCCCAGGAATGTTCCTCGGGCCAGTTGTGGCATTTAGTCATGTGATGGAATGGGTTGGAGTGATGTGTCTTTCTGCTGTGCTGCAGCTATAACAGGTTGCAAATTTCCATGAGAACGGTCTATGATTATCTGAACCCTGGTATTTGTAGCATTTGAAGCAGCTGTGTGTAAGGGGATCCAACCTTGACAACGTTAACTCATATGAATTCAACGACTGTATTTTCCGTCCCTTTCAGGCTCGTAACATCAGGACGTCTGAACTAGCAGCTATCAAGATTGTCAAGCTTGACCCAGGTATGTTAACGGTCCAAAGTTGACACAACATGCTCACAACTACTTATTTGCAAAACAGCACTTATAGGGTAATTTTTTTTCTTGATTATTTGAATGAAATTGCTGCCTTTGTCAGTCAGCCAGAAGAGAAGATCAATATCAGTTTCACAACAAGGCTTAGGACAGAACAAGGTTAGCGGTTCCCTCTTGTTTCCAGTCTTTGTGTTAAGCTAGGGCTTTACTCTATGTGATATCATCTTAAGGCCCGTATAGACTTCCAGTTTTGGACTGTCCCAGGCTACAGCACACTTCCATGAGTATCTTTGGGTGCCAGTTCAAAGTGGTGGTCCTAGATTAGTGGCTCTCAAAGTGAGGAGCTTCCAGGGGGGTCCTTAGCAAAAAGAGGAATAATTAGTTTTCACTATAAATCCATCCATAATGAGACAATGACAGAATGTGTGACTGTTTTGGTCGTGGGTTTCATACACTTTCTGTAATAAAACATCTAAAAGCAAAACTCTTATCAAATGGGGGTCTGTGGTCTGATTTGTGTCAGTTTCGGGGTCCTTGATGTGAAAGAGTTTGGAAGCCACTGGCTGATGCCAACTATGCAAGTGACCACAACCATAGATACCACATTGGCCTACAGTATGTGACTGCTTCTTTTTAATAAAGTAAAAAAAGATGATGGCAGTTGATGGCAGATGTCTCTGTTGGATATAGATTTCCAGGTCAAACAACAAGCATGCAAATTTCACAAATTGCTGAGCTGTTCCTTTAAAGTTGAAGTCTCTAAATTAAAGGGTAGGTTCATATTTTTTCAAGTCTATCTTAAAACAATACAGACATGCTCATATGTACATTAGAAGATGGTTGCTGTTATCATTCCTTCAGTCTGCAAAGAGGCTCAAAGTAATTCCTGTGATGGGAGACAAAATTCACAGTCCTCATTCTGTTGAAAGGGTTATTGACTCTAATATGAGGTTTCAGCAGAATCAGAGTATTCCAAAGTCACAGATGTTTTGGTATAAATTTCCATCTTTCTTTCACAGACTGTGCTGCCATGCTGAGCTACACTGAAGGGACAGTTAACACAAAGACCTAGCACTCGAAGCATTGCAATTTACTGTTGTGTTCACGATTCACAATGTGAAGTAACATACTGGTACTGGTACTGGATTCAATCGGCTCACGCTGGTGGATGTCGAGGCTATGCTTTTATTAAATGTTGATTCGTAGCAGTGTATCACCACACCCCTCTGTCTAATAAAGATACAGTAAATAAATGAATAGATACACAAACTGGCCTGATGTCAAGTGAATGATAGTCAGCGTCACATACCAGTGCTCCCACTAGTCTAACCCTATGGTTTACTGGTCTGTAATTTCCCTTCAGCTGTAGGAACTCGGTGTACTAACACCAGTCTTTTATGAGAGAAAACACTTACTAACCTGTCTGTCTGTTCAGGTGATGACATCACGTCCATCCAGCAGGAGATCACCATGATGAAGGAGTGCAAGCACAAAAACATTGTGGCCTACTTCGGCAGTTACCACAGGTGCTGTGTGTTTTCAGCCTGTCCACTTCACGCGTGGAATTCCCAGCATTGTTGGTGGACTGAAATATTTGGAATTAGACTGTTTCCCCACACTGTTGCTGGATTTCTCTCCCACTCTTTAATGCTTAGTTAGATTGTTGGATGCATGTATATTCTTCAGAATTTTAGGGAGTGTCTACTTGTGTGTGATACTGAATGCTTCAATGTGGTCTTTCACAATGAAGATAAAAGTTGTGTTTGTCTCTCCAGGAATACCAAGCTGTGGATCTGTATGGAGTACTGCGGCGGAGGGTCACTTCAGGATATGTATCATGGTTTGTACTGTATACAAATAAGTGTTAAGTACTCTTACTGTAGGTCTTGTATTACAAAGACAAATTTTTAGTATTAACTGTAACTAATTTTAATAAAATGATAAAATTTGCTCATGAGCAATTCATATTATTTCACACCCATATTTCAAAGTGGCCAATCATAAGAGGGCCAGTGCTTTCCTTGGTTTCCATCCCCAAATTGTCAGAAGTCAGGTGGATTCTGGTGAGCAGAACTCGACGTTGAGAGCAGATTTATCTGTGAGAGCGTGTGTGCCCTCCAGCACTCTACAAGCCAAAACTCTCATACACGGGGTGGCGGCTGCGTGTGCTCACTGTTTAGTTCTACACACACAGGTGTCATTCTTGACACAGTGTTTTTAGTGTGCAAGGACTTTTATGGTACGAGTTGCAGTCAATGTATCTACGCGTGTGAAAAAATAGCATTTGCTTGTGAGCATGTAAGCAAGACTGTTTCCAGTCTTTATGCTAAGCTAGGCTAAACACTGACTGGACCTGTCTCTAGATACACAGTAATGAATTTGGTCTTCTGATATTACTCTGGAGAAGACAGCAGACATATTTCCCAAAATGTTGCTCTTGTAATCCCGACAGTAATACTGTAAAACAGACGTGGTAGTAGGCACAGTGAATGAAAAGCCAGTTGTACCTGCAGGCTCCTTCTTCTTCTCCCTCCTTTCTTGAGTGTGCGAGCTATTAATCAAAGTGTTCTTCACAGTGACGGGCCCATTAAAGGAGAAGCAGATAGCGTACGTGTGCAGAGAAACCCTCCAGGTAAGGCTTCTTGGGTGAAAGGCAGTTTGTTGCTGTTGTGTTGTGAAATCTCTAAAGATACTCTGCTGCCAGAATGAGTCATGTGTTTCTCCCGGCCACAAAAGAGCTAAATAGTATTTAACCTCGCCAGACCACTAAATGTACTGTACTGGTAAATGCTGCTGCAGCATAACAGAACAGAATCAGACAGAGTGTCTGTATTTTGTTAGTCAGTGACCTTCTGCCGACTGCAAGCTTTTGTTGGATAGTCAAGTTGGTAGACAAAAACAAATTGGACTGATCACAGAACCACACAGTTCACTGCCTTAAGCTTCATCGTGGCAAACCTTCCATTCTTATGGACCTTTGGTTTTTACTTTTCTTTCGCTTTTCTGGGAAATTCTGTGCCATTGTTCCGTGTATCTGCTTCATCCAACATTATTAAATTCCATAATTTAACCTAAGATTGGGGTTTTTGAGTTATACAATGTTGTATTCATTTTTAATGAAACTGGTTTATTAGAATATAAGCAATCAGTATAACCAATGTAAAAGGAGTGATGCCTGATTGATATAGCTATCTGAAATCAATGAAAACAATAGCAGAAGAAAACCCTCATCCAGCAGTGGAATAAGCAGTTTAAAATACAGCAAAGTCCTGTAAAGACTTCAAATGAGTGACCTGTGTGGTAAATAATAATTTAGTCTAGCTTTCAAGATAATCCTTGTTTGTGCTATTTACCTATAGTGTTTCATTATTGTCATCATGCTGTTCTATAAGTAATGCTATGGTGTAAAAACTCTACAGCCAAAACTCCTGCATTCAAAGTGTTACTTAAGTAAAAGTGTGGAAATAATAGCTGCAAAATGTACTGTGAAAGTCCTCATTATGCAGCATAATGGCCCCTGTCAGAGTTGTATTATTAAATATTATATATGATTATTATTACTGATTCATACACAAAAGGAGCTTTTCAATAATATAGTTGACCTAGATGGAGGTCATTCTTTATGTACTTTAACTTTACTGTAACATCATACTTTGTTAGATGATCATATGTTTGCATCTAAAATTTAAACAGAGTAACCTGCAAAGTGACAAGTGTAGCTGTACAAATAAATGCAGTGAAGTAAAAAAAGTGCAGCATTTCCTTCTGACATTTAGTTGGTTGTGATGTAGCAGAAGAAGAAATTCTTCAATAAAGTACAAGAAAAGTACCTCTGTAAGTGTAGATAAATACAGTAAATGCATTTTGATTCAACCCAATAACTGATAATTCTGTTACTGTTACCATCATAATGCATGCTGCAATGATACTAGTGCTACTACTAGTACTGCTACTATGTATAGAGTTCAGTTATTATTGTTTAAGGCACCCTGTTTTGTGTCCTTGTGCTAACTTATTTTTATAATAATGGTGTATTTTATGTTAAGCCTATGTTTACTAATCTGAGTGGACGGATCATTTGTATTTCACACTGGCGTCAGGATAACGGCCTGTCATCAAGGCTGGACCAAGCAGTGTTTCAGGTTATACATACTTTGATTAATTGCAAAATCGAATATCAACGAATGCAGATCTATACTGTCAAACTACGGCACAGACAGCAGCCAGAAGCAGTGCCTAACATGGGGATATTAGAGACTGTCAGTTTTTTAATTACATGAATATTTTGGTACCCGTCAGCATAGTGGATAGCTTTCTGAGATGTACTCGCCAAACGGAAAATCTACATGCATTTGGTAATTTTGGACCCTAGCTGTAATAACGGATTGTGCCCACCTGTAGCGGGTGCTCACATGGTGCATAGTTCTTATACTGAGCAAATTGGCATTAGTTCAGGCAGGCCAAGGAAGTCAAGCTCAGCTCACAATCCCAGCGGAATCAGCAAAGCCAGCCCATATCAGCTGATGACTCAGCTGGTGATCTCCCTGCCTTTCCACATAAGCACATGGAAGGGCAGGGAGCTCCCAGAACAGAGCCATACCGCCAGATATAACTTACTGCAAATGGTCGGCCTAATCTAAGTTTCTTTGACTATGGTGGTCCTGACTCAACTAACACTGTAATCAATTAAACCACCCGAGAGTGTCACACAGAAAACCTGGGGCCAAGTCATATTGCAGCTACTGGTCAGTTTCAGGACGAGTTAACAGGATTCCGACCACAAATATTTGCTCTGGGGCCCCCTAACTGGTTAATACGGCCATGCCTCTTATCTGTAAAACTGTTTGCCAACCATAGAAAAAGTCATAATAGAAGATGTATGCAGAAAATAATGTGCACTGATTTTCATTCTGTGCTTTTTTTTTTGCAGGGTTTGTATCACCTGCATGAAACTGGCAAAATGCATAGAGACATCAAGGTAAAACAGTTTTTTTTAAAGCTTTGTCAAGTTGTGTAATAGTAATTGCACATTTTTATATTCTGGATCGTCACGTGAACGCAACCTTAGATCAGCGTGTTCTCTCTGCAGGGAGCCAACATTCTTTTGACAGAACGAGGAGACGTAAAACTGGGTCAGTGGTCTGATCTGTATGGGACACACACACACACACACACACACACACAGAGACACTGCAATACCAATTGAACTAGTCCCAATCATCATCAAGTGTGCTTAAATGGGCCATCTATACTGGAGCTCCAGTGTGACCCCCCGTCTGTCTCCTCTGTGTCTAGCTGATTTTGGAGTGGCAGCAGAGATCAGTGCCTCCGTAGCCAAAAGGAAGTCTTTCATTGGAACTCCCTACTGGTAAGAGGAATGAAGCCGCACTCACCTGACCTCAGCAGGCTGTGTTTATTGCTGTCATTATGTTTTTAATGAGGGCAATATTTATTGTTCACCCGGGTGGCATCAAACAGCACATATACACTATAACGGGAGAGGCTGCCTTAAGTAATTCCATTAAGAAATCATTAAGAAATCAGTTATCGCTTGACTTGTATACAGACATTGTCTGTTTTTAGTTGTTGTTGCTTATATATACTGTACACATTTATATATACACCTATTACTTCATATCCTTGTCTGTATATGATAGCTTTATGTTTATTTGACCTGTACGTCTATTTCTACCTTCCTTTAAGTTCCTTCCCTTGTATGTGTGCACATATTGGGCCAATAAAGCTGATTCTGATTCTGAACTAGACAAACTAAATGTAGATTCATCCACCGCTGATCATTTCCTCCCATTTGAGTAAAGTTTGATAGAAATGGTGCAGCTGTTTTCTCAAATTACTGAGACTTGTTTTAAAAAAAATAAAGTTCACAATTAGCAAATAAACGTGTCATGTCAGAGGGGGGGCCATAATGTCTAGTTGATAGTGATGCATCACGAAAAGGCCAGTGTGTGCTACATGCTGTGTACATGTCCTTGTCAGTGTTATATCTGATGCTTTGTCCAGGATGGCTCCAGAGGTGGCTGCAGTGGAGAAGAAGGGTGGGTACAACCACCTGTGTGATATCTGGGCCGTCGGCATCACTGCCATCGAGCTGGCCGAGCTCCAACCACCCATGTATGACCTCCACCCAATGAGGTGAGTCAGCGCAGACAACAGGTACTCCAGCTCAGACAGACTGAATGAACTGTGCATGGTGTCAAAGCAGAGGGAGACACTGAAGAGACTTGTGTTATGCAATATTTTGGCTGCCTGCTTTTTGTATCATGATGGCCAGACACTGCATGTAAACAATTGTGATATTTTCCAGCCCCATGACATTTCAAACTATGTTTCAGAGCGCTGATGTTGATGTCCAAGAGCAACTTCCAGCCACCGAGACTGAAGGATAAAACCAAGTGGTGAGTTTAACCGTCTGCGATCCCATACAATCATATAGCATGTGTTAGGACCAATTGTTGTCCCTTTAATCTCGTTGTCTCGTCTTGTTGATGTACAATTCATTCGCACTTCTTCTCTCTGCAGGTCTGCAGGCTTCCAAAGCTTTGTGAAGATGTCTCTCATTAAAAACCCTCGGAAAAGGCCCTCAGCTGAGACACTGCTGCAGGTTAGGTGGCTCTTTATAGTCATTAACTAGCCATCTGTCTTCAGATGAACACATCATGTAGGCACTATTTATAAATGCACTAAGTCCTATTTTTAACCCTCATGTATCCGACCATCAGAGAGCGCAGAAATAAAAGCCTCACATTCATGCACGTATTCACACCGAGCAGAATAGGAATGCAACTGAATCTGAATACATTATATGGATATAAACATAAAAGTGCCTTTTATAGTGTAGCCCAACCAAAACAAAAATAAAGTTAAAAAACCATTTTTAAAAAAGTTTTAGTTCAGAGACATTTGGTGAGGTTCATTTTTCATTTTCATTTCACCAGATGTTCTGTGTGTTTGTCTTGATTTGATAGTGTTATAATGGAGAACAGGAAACACCGAGGGGGTGACATTCCATGAAGCTGACTAATGTTGTTATTTTTACCTCCTTAATTTTGCCATGATCAAATATTTTTAGTGCATGCGAAACAACCAAAAGAGCTTTTTATTGTTGGTAGTGTTTTCTCTCTTCTTCTTTTTTTTTTTAAATCAGAGACAAAACAACACATTTTTAATATGCATTATGGTCCAGTGAGCTGTTTTGGCACATGTTTGTCAGTGGCATTGCTATTGGGGCTCCTCTCACTACAACCTCAGTTTTGACTTTTTGTTTTGAGATGGGATTCAAACACAGATGCTTCTAAATGCTTTTTTAAAATTGTATTAATTGATGCAAATTTAAATCTCATTTTATTCTGTGAGCAGCTAAACTTGTAGATATTTGAAAAGTAGAAATAGCAGTAAAAAATAATTTAATCCAGAAAATCAGGCAGTGGAAAGGATTGTTGGCAGCTTCCAGTGTAAATCCAAACAAAGATATCTTTGTGAAATGAACAGTAAGCGATAGTAGCTTCTGTCGTAGTCTGTTCTGCATTCCAGTTGTTGACACCTGTCACCAATGATCATTGTTTCGTGAAGGCACATATGGTTGCCTGGGGTTACAGCCAGTGACTTTCTAGTTTGATCACTTGTTATAGATTGCCATCATTTTGAGACATGTATTTATGTGTATAAAAAAACATTTCTCAAGGCTCTAAATTGTTGATTAAACAACATTAATCAACAACATTTAGAACAAAAAAACAAAACATTAAAGTTAATAATCGTAAATACAATGAACAGATTAATCACTGGTAAAAACAATTAGCTGTTCGTTGTTAGTGGTGATTCTGAGGTATGGAACCAGCTAACAGCCCCCTCTATCCATCCATCCATTATCTATCACCGCTTATCCTATGCAGGGTCGTGGGGGGGCTCGAGCCTATCCCAGCTGTCATTGGCCGAGAGGCGGGGTACACCCTGGACAGGTCACCAATTCTAACAGCCCCCTCAAAGATTTGTTGATCATTACAGTAATGAGTAGGCCAGTTGGTGTAGATGGTGCAGTGTTTAGAAGCCATTGTGCCTGATTTTCTGAGATCAACAGAGTTTTCTGTCAGTGTTCAAGGTCACGATGTGTAACTTGTTCCTTCAGCATCCGTTTGTGACGCAGCTGTTGACACGTAACCTGGTCATTGAGCTGCTGGACATGGCCAACAACCCTGAGCTCCACAGCACCCACACTCACAGCATGGACGACAGCGAGCTGGAGGTCAGTATGACAAAAAGTCAAGTCAAGTCAAATTTTATTCATATAGCTCCAATTCACAACAGAAGTTATCTCATGACACTTAACATGTAGAGTAGGTCTACATCATGCTCTTTATTATTAGTTATTAATTATTAAGAGCAACAAGAGGTGACACGCTGGCCAACGCGTCATATTTACTGTTACAATATTTAATCAACCACCCAGAACGTAAAGTTGTGTAACTATTCTGTGACTTCAAAATATAACGTCTGTTCTGCTCAACAAACAGCACACTAGCAGAAAGTCGGATAGATGCAGTGTTTTTGCTGGTGTGTCACATGAATGTGATCTGTTGACAGGTTGGGGAAGTGGCTCCGGACAAGATCCAGTCAGCCGGGAAACACCTGCCTGTAGAGAGGACCCTGTCTGAAGAACAATGTGAGGACACACATACACACACACACGTAGAGACAATTTGTCTGGCATTTTGCCCTCCAACTGTAGAAAGACATTTCATTCCAAACCTCACCCAAACTGTACACCGTCTATCCAGTTACCAGACACCCTATCCAGTTACATGTCTAGTAACAGTTTGGGTGGGGTTTGGAATGAAACGTCACTCCATGTTGAACGGCAGATGTTTCAAGTCTTTGTGTTGGGCTAAACATGCCTTGGAGCTATGTCTGTACTCACACAGAGTTAAAACTGATGCTGACTGGCTGTGGTATACATTCCAAAATGTTGGAGTTTTCCTCTAAAGGACTAGTTCAATATTTTAGTAAATACACTTATTTGCTTTCTGTCTTTACACAAACAGAAATGTCAAAATTAACTTGTGGTTTCAGGGGGAGTTACATACTGTAACTATCCCTTGGCAGACCATAGCCACAGTTTCAAAGTCTTGTCAGCACAATGAGGTTGGCAGGTTCCATACCATTGACATAAATAAAGATGGACGACGTGTCTCCATTTCCTCCCACTGAAGCCAAAATATCCTGGATATGAGCGCTGCCATCTTGTGCTTGTGACATCATTTGTCGCCAGAGTCTGCACAGTAGTGATCAGGCAGTGGAGTCGTGAAATTGAGGTTCTGACCATACAGCCTCCTGAACACTTGAACATACATTAGCTATGAACTACCTAAAATAACAGAAACCATCTTTGAGAAAAAATTATTTGACATTTACCAGTTATTAGTTTGGCCCATGTCCTACCTGATATCATGGAGGGGGAGGAGTTTGGATTCGAGGGGGATCAAGATGTTTTGACTTCACCTTTGGAATCCTTATATACAGTCAATGGTGTGGACAGAGACTCATGTTCTCATGACTGTATTTGGCAAGCTGAGCTATAGCCAGAGATGCTCCACAGAAGTGCAGGGTGGATGGATTGACTGTGAAAAAATAGTTCTAACACAAACTCCCCTAAAACCACAAATTGTCATTGTTACATTTCTGTTATCTGTTATTTCTGTTTAAGGTCAAGGTGTATTTTTATCCATGCTAGCAAAATGACTCTATGGATGGTAACGTCCTAAGGTGTGTTGGTCGGTCCATGACTTTGGTCCGGACTGGAATATTTCAACAACTATTGGATGGATTGCCATGAAATGTTGTAGAGACGTTTCATGCTCCCCAGACGATGAATACTGACTTTGGTGACTTTTCATCGAACACCACCATCACATCTATATGACAAACATTAAACCAACACCTACACTCATCATTCCAGCAAACACTTAATCTTAAATATTGCACAGTAATACAGTTTGTTTCTGACAATCACTGTATGTGTATGTGTATTTGATGGCTATGCTTGCAACAGAATGCATGCATGTTTACATGTACTGTATGCTGGTTGTACTTGCTGAAGAGTGGCTTCATTGTCTTCCAAGACCCCCAGTATTCAGTGCTGTAATCTCCATAATATGAATGAGGACAAAAGCCTCTCAGTCAGCCTGTGGATGGCTGCCCTCGTCCTGTAGCCCATCCATACATGTGGGATGGAGGCTGCGTCAGAGGATGGCACTGAGAACATGCCACTGGTGTGTGGCAGACAGTGGGACTTCTATGCACTGACTGGAGTGACTTCATACTGCGGTACTCCCAATAGGCTTCTTGTGGCCTAAGTGTTTCTGGTGTGATAGTCTGGCTTCACACTTCGCCCAGTACCATATCATAAATCAGCATGATGCTGACCTCAACTTCCCTTACACACTGTGTGCTAGTCATAGACACACAAGCCACAAACACATTCAACCCCTGCACCTCACTTTGGCCATCACACTGCTACTGCTGTTTCGAATGCTACTGCAAAGGCTATTGACATTGAGCAGGTGTTAAGGTAAGGACATCAGTCTTAAATCTTTCATTTCAGCTTCATCCTCTCTGGACCATGAACAGCTGTACCAGATTTCATGCCAATCCATCCAACAGCGGGCAAAACATTTGACTCAAGGACATACAGTAAATGTCAACCTCATGGTCACGCAACCAGAAAATTCAAGGGGATCGCCAAAGTCATTAGTCAAAGTTAGTCTAAGATTTCATAGAAATCCATTTAATAGCTGTTGAGTAAGGTAAGATAAGGAAGTTACATTACTTCATAGAATGCAACAGGAAATGCAGAAATAGTAATCATGCTGCCAATAGAGCTCCAGTGAAGAGGTTGAGGAAGTTGCTGCCGTCAGCTCTGTTACTTTGTAATACACCGCAGAGCTTTCAAATCAGCCGTCACCAACTACTGTACCATGCAACAACAATGGATCTGATGGATGACCCCAAAAAGTTACATCATGTTCACTGTGATGGAATTTCTATTGCAAGCATGTCTCAAGTCTCTGCAAGTTGATTTTCATACTGAAGTGAAAGCACTGAATTCAATATTTGTAATTTGTCGTAATGGAGTAAAACATGCAAAATAAAGAATAGGTGTTTGTTTGGTCATTACAAATTACACTTTGCATTCCTTTAGTATGAGCTGCTTTCTGTTTTCTAACCCCCTCATACTCCCATTCAGTTTTAAACAGCAAAGAAAATAACTTGTCCTATTAAGTTATGTACTTTGAAATGATGATAGAGGTTGAACCTGTTGATGCAGGCAGAGCTCGCTAACTGAGCCGAGGCGAGACAGCAACTTCTGCTTCCTGCTTCACTAGTTTCCTCTATCTTCTGCTCCTCTATCTTCTGCCCCCCCCCCCCCCTTCCTCCTGTTAATCACATCTCAGTCACGTCATCAGATAAACCAAAACAAGATGCTTCCAAAAGCTAGTCTGCTGATTTTAACTGCAAATAACTTGCAACTCATAATAAAAAATAATGTTTCTTTACTTAAAATATATATATATATATACCCTAATATTATATAAGCACACCTGGAAGCAATCAACAGCGATTTAATACTTTAGTCAAAACATGTATTAAAAGCCTGCCATGTCTTTATCGTCTTGACAGATTCTTGTATGCAGGGTGTGTTGCAACATGAAAAGTGACACAAACAGAATGGGAAAAAAGTGAGACGCCAAAATCCTGCCCACTTTCTTATTGCTCCATATCTGATCGATGGCTGAGTAAAGTGAGTCGAGTGTTCAGACACCTGAAGAGCTCATACATGTGCTCTGAAATTCAGTGGCAGTCTGCACATTAGATTTGGCATTTTCTGCATACACATGGAAATGTTTGGCCTCCTGCTGGCATTTAACAAATGGTCAAGTAAGTCTCCAAAAAATAGATCATATTGCATTGCAAATGTAAATATGTGTAGTAGTTTTGATGATACCTTATTGTAGAGATTGTGTGATCTGTAGTCAAAATGTATCTGTATACAGTAGCACCTTTTAAATTCAATGTTACAAAGTGTTTCACAGTACAACAAGGATAACAGCATAAAAAAATAAAAACAGAATACTAAACATGGCAATGGATACAAACAATAAGCAAATTCAACAAATGAAGGCCCTGTTATCATGAAAGCAAGTCGGAACAAAGCCTCAGCAGGTCTGATTGAGTGAGGGAGGCTGTTCCACACTGCGAAGGCAGTCTCCCTTGGCTTTGCGGAGTGAACGTGGTATGAATAAGAGACATTGGTCGGTTGATCTGAGTGGTCTAGTGGTGGAATATGGACATAACAATTAATTAATGTATGAAGGGGTGAGAACATGCAGAGCTTTGTATGTGATGAGACATCTGTACTTAATAGGAAGCCAGTGAAGGGCTGCCAGAGTGTGTGGATATTACAGTGACTTCTCAGCGACATGACATCTCAATGACATCCCTGATAATATTCTATGGGACATTTGATCAAAAATGGCAATAGTTCTTTAACTTTGATGTCTTTAATTTTGCAGAGGCTAAGGCTATGGATTATTTATCTACCTTTCTGTTCAGTGTTTTGTAGGTTTTAGGATGTTCTTTATATTAGAGCTGTTACCTGTTAATTGTACTGCAGGCATTAAAGACAGTCAGTGTAACTTTTGTACAGGATAATGGAAAATGCTAGAAGAAAAATCTTAACTGGTCATACCAGAACAACAGTGCTGTAGCAGTACAACCCCTGACTGCCATGATGCTCTCAGCTGTTAATTGGGCTAAGGGCTGCAGAAGCCAGTCTATACACATAGTGCAAGCTCATTATTGCCATGATAGGTGACATGTGGCTGCAGAGTGCATCCTTTGTCTAGTTCCAACTAAGGTTAATCAATGTGCTTGAGAGTGAGTGCTCATCAGTCGTGTGTAGGCTACAGTGAAGATTAATTTGGGACCGTTGTGAAGCCTCAGTTTGGTGGCTCTGGTCGTCGCCATCTTGGCAGTGACTGACTCTGCCTAACTTCTGCTAATCCAAAAATGGGCAAAGAGGTGGAGCGTGGGTGGACCTGAGGCATTAACGTTACGTTAACTTTACATTGTCC
>JBBPCS010046183.1:0-19583 GCA_037974645.1 Hollardia meadi
GTGTGTGTGTGTGTGTGTGTGTGTGTGTGTGTGTGTGTGTGTGTGTGTGTGTGTGTGTGTGTGTGTGTGAGTGCGTGCGTGTGTGTGTGGGGGATATGCTCAGAGAAAAGTAGCCTGCTCAGTCTTTTTTTTTTTTGCTTTAAGCACAATTTCATTCAAAATTCTTTTATGGGTGCACATCTACTGTATCTTCAACTGTTATGTCACAACTGCTGTACTGTAGTTGTGTGTTTTTTTGCAACATGGATTCAATCAATATTCAATCGCTTTTCAGTTCAGTTTTTCTTTTTTATTCTGACACCAGCCATTAAATAATTTCACTGTAAAGGCAGCGACAGTATTTAATTTGAATTATTGAATCGGAGCCTGTTTGACTCAAGGATGCCTATTTATACATGTAAATAATACAACATTTTCCATCTAAATCTACAGCGATTGCTGTATCTTTGAATCAGCACTAAACTCATGTAACCTACGTCATGTTCGAATACCGCCATCGTTTCCTGTTAGTGTTATACAGCATCCATTAAGACTTAATGATGGAACTTAAAGTCATGCTTATGATTTCAAATGGGTGATAATTTGCTTCAACGTCAATCTAGATAGATATTTCATTAGACATAATGTGCCTATACGATTGTCATATCATATCATTCCAACGCATATGGGTCCATTCCAACGCTCAGTTTAATTTTCTGAGATAATGTGAAAATGGTTCATCTCACCAAGAGATGCATAGTCAAAGTCGTCTGACACCGTTCTAATCAAACGGAGCTTAACCTGAATATCCGGGGAATGAATGGGGGGAATAAACAGCTGTGCCTGTTTCACTTGGCATGAATTAGATGCTACCCCTATCCCAATCAGATGTAAATCAGTTATTTGCTTGCGACACATGCTTAAAATAAATCCACTTGGGGGCAGGTGTGAGATGAAATGCAAATCAACTAGATCGGCTAACCTTGATGGGAATGGAATGCCTTGAATTTACAGCTGTCCCATCCTCTTGAACGAAATGATTATTGACAATGGCTAACAGACATGTATTTAGGTTATAGCTAATTGAAAATGACAACTCTGTTGAAGGCTACCCCTTGAGACACTTGAAAAAAAAAAAAAAAAAAAAAAAAATGCATGCCAGCAGTGACAAGAGAGAGTCCAGGGATAGAAACTGTCTCACCAGAACAATGGCACCCAAGGGAGCCCTATTTCCACTGACAAATCACAGACTGATGGCGTGAAAATGGACAAACCTGTTTTGCAGAACACACTTTCAACTTAACGTGTCCCTGTTTTCTGTTTTTATATAATGCAAGCAAAAAATATTCAAAGACAGTGATGCGGTATCACACTCTGCAGGCTGTAGAAAGAGTCATATAAGAGCACAATGTGTTCATTCCTCTATTACAGTGACTAAAGGAAGTGGAAGTGTCGAGTGTGTGCGTGTGCGTGCATGTGTGTGTGTGTGTGTGTGTGTGCGTGTGTGTGTGTGTTGTGCTGGGCAGGGCATCCTGAAATCTGTAAACAACATGTTTTTTCCCTGTCCAGAGAATGCAAGAGTGTAATTTTGTTCTCACAACACAACTAAAAATGTAGGTCCCGGGCATCTTTCCCAATATGTGAGATGACATGCATTTGTTAGATTAAAGAAATAATTTTGTGTGAGAACTGTTGGTACTCTTGACAGTGGCGAACCCCTCCTTGGCTGCCTTCCTATCGAGTGATTCTGTTAGTAAGCGAGGCCCACTGGTCTTGCAGAGCCTGGAAGACAAACATCCCTCAGGACCCATCTGACAACATAATTTATATAATTGCTTGGAAGCATCTGCATAAGAAAGAGTGACTCTCAGCACCCTCCTTCACTTGTCACCCTTATGAATGACTTGGATTTGATGTCCAATGAGTCAAACAGATAATTTTGAGGAACATTGATGTTGTCACACAAGAGCACGTGTGAAGTACAAAATAAGAACATTTAATTTGATTATAGTGTTGCATCCTTCTTATGGAAAATAGTTTCAGCCTCATATCATTATCTTGTATTTTTTACTGCTTTTGTGATGCAGCCAGCAGGGTCAATAAATCCCTTGCACCCTGACAAACGTGTGCATAAGTTAAGCAGTAATGTAATTGCCATGAGTGACATGAAAGCATCCATGCACAGCCTTTCTCTCTTTATTCTGCAATTACTTTGGTCGTTAGGAACTGATCTGATTGGCTGAAATAACTCGTCTTGGTTAGTGAAAATGTCAGACAGCCTTAGGTTGGTCTGTTTTTTTTTTTCTTTGTGCTGTCCTCATTGTGTTAACTTTGAGCAAGTGACCTGCAGACACCCCGCAGGCCACCACGTCGAGTAGGTGTTATAGGTGAAAATGTTAAAGCTGTTTTGTTAATGTGTTAATGTTAAATTAACTGCATGTTCGCGACGAGGTGGTGTGCTTTTCGGCAGTATTTAAAACAAGAAGAGCAAAAACACCCTACTATTGATAAGATTTTTAAGATTTGTCAGTTAATGGTGCAGCAAAGCAAAACCTTCTGTCCGTAATATTAAAATCTGTACAACCGCACACTTCACAGAAATGATTTCTACTTTAGTCACATTACTCATATGCTGAAATAGGTGGTGGTAGGTTTGATTTGTCTTTGGAAATAGTGAAGTGAACATCAAGTATTTGTGGAGATGGTATGGAGAGAGTAGTGATGATGGTGATGGTGGGGAATAGCCTGGGGATGGAGTGTTTTTCAGTAGGCAGCTCCTGATTTTATGTGACAGTAAAGGCCCTTATCTTCCAGGGCCATGATGAAGCACTACACTCTTTGATTTTTTTTTTTTAATCTTCCGAACGTCTAACAATCTCATACTTTTCGACAGATTAGTGAGATGAAGGTGTAAAAATGGGCCATGCGATTTCGGAGGAGTCAAATGCAGCCAAATACAGGGTCTAAGGCTATATCTGCATGATGCTGATAGCGCAAAATGAAAGATAAGCAAAAAAATTACTGACTTACTTTTGACCTTCAGGTTCAAGAAAGTCAAAAAAAAAAAAGGATTCAAGATTGAGAGCAAAAGTATGATTCATGTTAAAGCATGAATATGTCAGCTTACAATAGTATGCATGGCAGACAGTAAATGGGATAAAAAGGGGATGACATTTAATGTTGTGCATCATCCTTTGTTGAGCTTGTGGCCGCAGTATATTCTCATCCTTTAATGCATGACAGTCAGTCTATTGAAAAATCTGTTTGTTTTTATTCAGTGCACTAAAATAAGAGAGTATCTAACTCACAATCTCTTTTGTACTATTTATTTCTGTTTCTCATTATCTCAGACAGGTCATTGATCCCCTACATAATTAGTTGGGGGCATTTTCCACCCTGCTTTAAATTCGCTGGAGCCCAAACCTGTCTTTACAAGTCTTTATCCTGTGTTATCTTAATCGGTCAAACTTCTCAAACGACTCGGGAGTAACTCTGGGCAAGCATCAACAACGTCGACAGAAATCCACGGCACCTCAAGAGGTCAATGAATTCCTGTGTATTATTTGTTATAATACCTAATTATGTAGAATTACCTTTTTACATTATGATCTTTAACCCTAATGAAAATGTCTCCGGGTCCTGTTGGTTAACGATGCTGTTTGCTCGCTCATTAATGTGGAATTGCTTCTCAGCTTCTTGTAAAAACATGTCCCAAAACAAATACTGTGCAATAACCCAGCAGATTATGTTTTCAATAATTCATTTGATCTTAAATCCTATGCTGTTGAATATTTTATACTCGTTTTTTATTGGGGGTTTTATTTTCACCTGTCATAACATAGATTTTTTTGTGTTAAATTGCTTTTTTACACACTAGGTATTACCCGAGTGTAATGTCAGGCATTTCAGAACTAAAACAGCTTTTTAATCCATGAAAGTAAGTCTGTTCATTACTTGTCAGATGTTTTTTTTGTTTGTTAAGGCTTTATTAGTGTCTACTAACTCACAGTGAGGATGCACTGTGATGTCTCTTGCAGCCCAGTAGGCATTTCTGAAAGGAAGACAGCAATGCTGTACATTAAAAGACGCGGAGGAGTGTTCTTGGGTCACCTTTCTTTCAGTACATGCATCCTGCAGGCTCATGATGAGTTGCTATGTTCCACTCTCATGCCTCCTTTCTCCCGAGAGATGAAATGTGTACGGAGGTATCTGTCAGAATACAACTAACAGGGCTGCTATGCTTGACTGTACTTGTGCAGTACCTCCCTGTTCATTGTCTTGTGACAAACACTGGGTTTATTCTACCCAAGTGAGGAAGATGTGGCGTTATTTTTCTTTTCAATATCACTTTGTTATGCTATAACATGACACGACTCATATGAATGGGTAATGACTGATGTGGTTTCATGTTTTCTTCCAGTGATTTTCTGATGAAGTTCTTGATTAGATAGCTTTAATGTTAACTGGGAATAATACCCCCCCCCCCCCCAAAAAAAACACAAAATAAACTGCATGTTATTCTACAGAAATACATCAATGATGTGAATAAGCTTCATTAGGCACGGGGATAAGACAGACGCACTGATGCATTTTGCAGGAAATAAAGGAAGAAAGCTGTATGAAGCTTTTATTCAAAGCTATTATTGAGTGGTGAATGCTGAATGTTTGGTTTTACACCGTTTTTTTCTATCAGTTGTCAGCTGGTGTGGGTAGAATCGTGGCTGCAGTGATTTAGCAAGTGCTTCTGAAAAGAAATTAGATGAGGTGTTGGTGTTTCTCCGATTTAAATTCTTGTAGTCCTGCATTTCATGGTAGCCATTATTTCATTTTGTGTAGTAATGTATTCACATGGTTGACATTTTAATTCACAAGTCAAAGTTCTACTTTCCTCGCAACGTCTCAAAATTATCAGCTCTTTAAATATGATAAGATAAGCATCCTGTGAGCAATGGGTGACAGGCTAATGAATTGTCTCATTTTCCAGTAGCCCGGTAGATCAATAAATGCAATAGATGGGACATTAATGTGAGATATGACACTTGGGGAGATGAACAATATTGTTACCAGATATGTAAATTTAAATTTTTAGATAATAGAAACCATTTAGGCCATATGCTGTTTAAGATTCACTTAACAATACAGCCGTATACGTGTTCAGCTGACGTGCTGTATTCTCAGTACTTGAGTTTTGATAAGCAGCTTCCAACTGGACAACAACAGGGGGTTTATAATTAATTAGCTACTTAACACAGTTAAAAAAAACAAACTGTGGTGGTCTGGAACATGCAGGTACATATGAATCTACTGTGTCTAGTTAGTTTAATTAGTCTGAAATGAGTTTTTCAACGGTAGAATATTTATGAAATGTATGCATCAAGATGAAGACTTATATGTAAGACCATTCCAAGCCATTCAGCCTTTTATTTTCCCATGAGATTTCTTGCCAAGCAGCAGACAAAATTGCACAGTGAAAGCGTTTATTGGGAACCAATCTAAACACCAAAGGTATCTTTATTCTGTAGCCATCACATTGAGCAATCAACATTTACTCCATAACGATATGTTAAAGCAAAAACGTGTCTATTGCCAGTATTATGGTAATGGATTTTATTTTAGTTTCTTAACTATGGTAAAATGTCTTTCCTTTATTAATTGACACCATTGACTGTGTAAAGATAGACGACATGAGAGCTCCCCAAAAGTGAAGCCACAACCATCTTGATCATCCCCTGGTGGTGGGCTACAGGTGGTTTTTAAGTAATTCTTATCACGCATGTTCAAGTGTTGTTTTTTCAGATAAGTTTGGTTTTAATTAGCTATTTGATGCTATAAAAAGGGGCTGAAATGTCATGATTGACGGCTGATCCCTACTCGTGATTGAGTCAGGCGGGCGTTTTGGGCGGGAACTTGTTACCACGGCTCCACCGCGTGATCACTACTGTGCAGACTCAAATGACGTCACCGGTGCAAGATGGCAGCACTCGTGGAGATGAGAGAGTTCATTTCTTTAGGCCATGTTGAGGCCTTTTATTCTAATGTGAATGAATGAATGATTGAAAACCAATTTTTAAATTGTAGTTTTGTTTTCATTCAGATAATAATCAGTGCACCATTATCAGACTTATCTTATCAATAGTCGGTAATTTGTTCATTACAATTAATGATCATGATTAAAGAAGTTATGTAAAACAGAAATCCCCAATTTGGTTGCTAATATTAACCAGCAAGTAAAGCATCAATGTATTTCCGTAGAAGAGATGAATAAACTTGATCACAAAGGGATCAAGACTGTGACATTGAAATAAATTAGATCTATCATTGCCAAACTCACTGCTACATTTCAGTGGCTGTCGTGCTCTATTTTTCAATTGTGACCCTTAAAATGACCACACATTAAAAATGCCTTTCTCTGTCACATATCTATGAAAGCAGTTTTTAGAGGGTGAAGGGAGATTGCCCGATTTTCAAAAGCACCTTTACAACCAGCTTTAATATTTTGGTCTATACTATAGTTACCATAGCAACCTGTGCCCCTTGATTTGAGCAGGAGAAATCAGGTCACATTATGGCTATGTTTGATGCGACCTTTACTTCAACACAAATCTAATAGCTGGTTTCCTCTTCCCAACCTGCAACTCAGTGTGCTTCTCTGCTTCCAAATCAATTGTCTGCATTCAGTCAAATATCAATATCATTCAAAACATGAATTTTAATCAGGATTAAAAGCATCTTAGCTATTTCACAAAGATTGTACCATCAAAGCAAGAATTTAAGAAAAGGAATTTTAAAAGAACGTCTGTGCTTTCACTTTTTCTCTTTGTATGTCGCCACGGTATATTTCACTTTGTACCTCTCCTGTTGCATTGTTTAATGGATTTTTAGAAAAGACTGGTAAGTGGGAGTATATAACATGTACACTAATGATACAGAGGGAACATGTTCAGATATATTCAGATTTATTTGTAAGAATCTGTAACATATGCGAGAGGAAAAACTGAGAACTAGGGCTGAGAGATATGAGAAATGATCTAATTCTACTTTTTTTTTGGACCAATACTGCATTTACGTTTCAGTATGCAATTATTTTGAGTTCCTTATCTTACAGTATGTGCTATTCACTACACAAGCAATAAATCATTCTATAGTATGACCAACACAACATTGGATACAGTCAACTTATAAAGTGCTCTTTCATGTAGTCCAGGCTGACATGTTATGATGAAATGAGATAAACTGATGCATGAATTGATTTGATTAACTTATCTTTATTTGTAAAAACCTTCAATTTAATATTTCAAATATTGATAACATTAAGCCTAGTAAACATCTAAAATAAGAACAACAAAGCACTGCAGAGCAAAGCCTTGTTATAAACATAATGATATCATACAGTATGTTTACATAATGCACGTAAACATGTGGATGGCAGTCATTTTTTGTTTTGATCCCCATCTTGTTGGGCACTCAATTATGAGGGCATGCTCGGGAAGATTGAGCCCCCTCCATTCTTCTTCCAACTGTGTCCCTCCACATTCTTGCACAGCCCTGTTGCTCTTGACAATCTGTCATATTTCATTGCATTTTCTGAAATAAAAAAAAATAAATAAATAAATAGTGTAGTGTACAAGTTGTACCTCGTATAAACTTGCATGAGTGTGTGTGACGCACACATACACACCATTAGAAACATTACTAAAAAAACAAATATAATCATCCATAAAACTATTCTATTCTTGATCTTTCACATCATTTATTTATTTATTTTTTCAAAAGGTCAGTGGTTCGATCCCCGACCCCTGCAGTCTGTGTGTCAAAGTGTGCTTGGACAAGATACTGAACCCCAAATTGCTCCCGATGCTGTGCCATTGTTGTGTGAGTGCACGTGTGATTGTTACGACTCCTAATTAGCAGGTGGCACCGCGCAATAATCTCTGCCATCAGTATGTATGAATGTGTGTGTGAATGATTGAATGCTGACTTACTGTAAAGCGCTGACCATTCACCATTCTTCTCTCTATCTCTCTCTTTTTCTTTCTCCTTACGTTAAGCTGCGCTGCCTTCAGTGTCTTTGATGCACTGTTGTTAGGTAAACATGGTTTTCTTCATCAAGGTCCCAGCTGGCTATCCCCTCTCTCAGGCTGACTGCAATATTCTCCCCCAGTGTGCTTGTCTGGGAAGGGGTCTGAAGATTGTCAGCTTCGAGATTGAATTCATTATTGATGAAATGCGCCGTCAGACACTAATACGGTTTTGCTGTACGGCTAGACCACATGTCCGTGGTAGTAGTGAAAAAGTCAGTTGGTTTTAGTCTTACTTTTTAGTTTTACTGTCACTCTGCCTGCATGTTATATATAGCTCCGCTATGACACTGACTTATTCAGTGTCTTCAGTACAAGGTTTTGATTGTGGTTTTGGTCACTTTGTTGAGAAACAACATATCTTTAAGTATGAACTCTGCTACTGACTGGATAATTTCAGGGTGCAGTTTTATGCTCTCGAACATTGTTTTGATCAGTGATCACTGCCATGCTGGGACTGATTTGTAGTGTTGCCTCATGCCGTAGCTACGGTAGCAAGGCACGTTCTGCACAATACTCTTTTGAGCATCTTCTTGTCTAAACCCAAAATATGTCCAGACAATCTATGCACGGTTCCTCTGTGACACTAAAGTCACCCTTTTCTCTTTGGTGTTCGGTTCTGCCGAGGTCATTTTCATATGGTGGTATTGATGTTAGCAGCACTACTGTGTGAAAATGGCCCCTGGGATCAAGTCTTTCCAAAACTCTGGTTGGTTAGACTGCGTTCGATTAAAAAAACTTTTTCTTTTTTTTAAAATTGCATTCCATTACATTCCAATGTTGGTTTTCAATTAAATTAATCTTTCAGCCCTATAGTGAGAACCTAGCAGATAGAGTGACTCATGTGAATGGCAGATGTTGCTATGTGATAAGTTTTGATTGAATTTGTTATTCTAACTTGCTGTTACCAGGGAAGCAACCATAGGCACAAAGGCACTGATAGTTTTTTATTTATTTAAGACCATTGAATTTTGCATCTCAGCTAGCCAATCTTCCATTACATTATTCAGTGTAACGACATTTTGTTTCCGTTTTCTATCCATCCTGATGCATCCAGTTAGTGCTTCACCATCACTGCCACTGTTTATTCAATACTACTAGAATAAATATCATTGGTACCTTACCTCAGTTGTCTGGATTCACATTCATTCAAGTAGCCAGTCATTTTTGTAACAGTGTAACGTTCATGCACAAGTGGGTGTGTCAACTGTGCTGACCTGAGCTTTAGAGATCCAACAAGAAGTCTAGAGACAGTCCCCTCATGTGCCAGATCGCATACTCATTAAATTTCAATTTCAGCAGCGCTCCTTTAAAGCACAGTTGTGCGACACAGAACCTGTGCTCTGCCATTTCCTGTGAATAGGGACTAATTAAACTGCTAAGCTTCAAGTGCTGAAAAAGTGTGTGTGTGTGTGTGTGTCTGCAGCAGCCTAAATGGCCAAAATTATGGTTCGGCAAAACTATGTTCAGCGTGTGCACTGATGTGAAATAGATGTTCTTATAATTCTGTGTGTAAATGCGATCTATCTGATGCCATACCACATATTTGTAGGGATCCAAACAGTCTCCTTTCAACACAACAGTTAAAAGAAGGCAGAAAAAAAGCAGGAAAGCAGAGCTGTATGCACACAGAGGGATATTAAAGTGAAATATTAAGTGTGCCAGCCACTGCCTGTAGCAAAGCAATATTTTGTCATTGTTTTAAAGTCAGAATGAATTTATTAATTTGGATTTTCTTCAAGGGAAGAAACTAAGACCTTAAAATAATTTGATGCTTTTTACTGGTTGTGCCCTTTGGCAGTCGTTTGGTGTCATATTGTAAATGTGTTTTATTTGTGGTGAGGAAAAATGGATTTTAACTACAACAATTAAGTGACAGCAAAATGTAATTTATATCAGGCTACATTTCATAGTCTCTAAATTAGCCGTTTCATTTAGTCTGGGCAGATATAGCTCTACAAGCCATTGATGATGTAGTAAATTCACCACATTACACACTGAGCCGATAGTCGGCCATTGGATGCCACTGGGCCATCACAGGTCATCTATGACTGACCATTGGCCATTCTTTTGTGCTTTTGAGATGACACACTATTACTATAACTGACATGCTTATTATGAATGAATACATAAATAATTGAACTTGAAATTTAATATGACATGGTTTTGTGGAAACCTTCTGCTGTCTCAGTGTGCTGAACTTTGATTGTCTATAGTTAACAGCTCTGAACATCTGAGTTGGCTAAAAGCATTCAGGGCTCTAATGTTTTTGCTGTTTTTTTAATGGAAAAGTGAGCTGTGCCTTTACCTTACTGCCATCTATACATAAGGGCAGCACACATGGGAATTCTTGGGTGATGTGTCAATTTTGCTCATACTATTATTATTACCATAGTAATTATTATAATTGCTACTAATATTACTAGTTAAGTCTGGTCGAGGCAGATGGCCACTCAACTAGAGCCAAGTTCAAGGCTCAGGTGAGGCTCAGGCTGTTCTGCCTCTTCATGTCTCTCCTGTCCCTGTCTGCTGTGTCCTGTAACATTAGTCCTCGTTGCAGCTGCTGTAAATCACCTTCGTGCTGTATCCCCTGTCGTCAAACTGGCCTCCACCGGGCTCAGAGGCTGTGTCTGTTCCCAGTTTGGTTTCAACTGGTTTGCCGCTGCCCATGGTAACTTCCATTGTGATACAAGGTCACGATCCAGACAAACTTAAGTGAGCTCTAGAGCTACTAGCCCCACTGCTCATTAAGCCAACAGTTGCTATAGCTACAACCAAAGATAATTTAACAGCCAAAGATAACTACAGCAGCGAGTATAGTGACAGCAGTTGGCAGTTACTTTGATGATATGCTGCCCTCTATATCTTTGGAGGTACCTTCCAGTCTGGCTTTATTTTATTAAACATTACCAAAACTGGTGCAGTATTAGTTCTCTTTTACTGCAGAAGTTTTCCTTAAGCTTAGTCCAGTACTATTAACCCAGCGCTAGTAGTACCTGATGTTGAGAACAACACATAGCACAGCCATGAATACATGTGGAGCTAGGAATGAGTCTGGCTTTTACTCTGGCTTTTACCGCAGCAGGTGCAGGAATGTTAGTGTTGTAGCTTCTATTAACAGTGTGCAAGATCACATTGGGTGACCGATCAACTCCATCATGCGCTAGTTTCTGCACACGCCTGCTTTAAAAAAAATGAATTAATTAAATGAACGGACAGCTATCACCAGCGCAGAGGCATTATGTTTTTGGGTTGTCCATTCATCTGTCCGTCCGTCCGTATCTCAGGAACACCTTGACGGAAATTCCTCAAATTTGGCACAAATATTCACTTGTACCCAATGATGAACTGATTAGATTTTGGTGGTCAGCGGTTAAAGGTGAAGGTCACTGTGACCTATTAAACAATTTTTGTCATAACTCAATAATTGATATGCTAATTCTAATAAAATTTTGCACAAACTGTGCTGATTGTAAAAATCTTAGTGTAGTCCACCACAAGTTTGTTGATATTGAGCTTCGGGTGATTGTTGTTGCACCATGTGACCAAGCTTTCTATCAGTCACTACATATGTTTTATAAGTCTGCACAGACATGAATGTTAACTGCAATTTCACTAGTGTATAAGAGATACACAACAGCAAGGCGGTAATTCTAGTTTAGTAGTACTTTGCCCACATGTTTTGTGATCAATGGCTTCCAAACTATCATTTATATAAAGTAGGGTAATGCCATGTAATTAAAATAGGAAAGCAATGCTCCCCCTAGTATGATAGTAGTAAGGATAGTAAGTAACTACTAGACTTTGAGTAACAAACCTGCAGACATGTGTCTTTACTGTTTGTTTTGTTATGTGTTGAATCGATGATGTGGTACGGCGGTAAGTGTCCTTGTCAGAATGCTGTTTAAAATACTGGGTATTTTAAATATTTGGCTGGTAGTATTTTATTTATTTATTTATTTATTTATTTATTTATTTATTTTATGAATGCAATCAATCAGACTGACAACATCTCCACTTTCCCAGGCCCCCCGTCAGTATTATTCTTTACCTGTCCACTAGACGTCCCCAGACTTTTCTACTGTCATTCCTGATCTCGCCACTCCACATCTTCCCTGCATTCACCTAATTCCCCTCACCTGAGCTTCCTCACCCATCTCCACACCTGGACCTAATTACCCTCATCAGTCACTTATACTTATATCAGCTCGAGCCGGGCAATAAAACAATATACCTTTTTCACAGCAGCCATATTGACATGAAATTGCAGGTGAACACAAACAAGGTGAACAAAATGTATTAAAGTTCTGTTCCATTTAGTGTGGCAGAGCCTATCCAATGAGCCAACATGTATGACCTGAATGGAACAAGAACCTCAATTAGTATCATTGGTAACACCTGTTTACCCTACTATCTCTTGCCAAAATGGCTGCTATGTAAAGGGTCTATTTCAATAGGGATCTGCTGCTTTCCTCTCTATTCATTTTAGCCCAATTCTGTATTTCCTGAGCACAGCAGTTGATACAAACCCAGTGATTACTGAGGTTGAGATGAAATGGAGGTCTGACCTAAAAAAAAAAAAAGGATTGCCAAAAAAAATAAATTAAATGAAAGGCGGCCAGTTAATAACAGAAATAAATAGTTGATTAATTCAGATAAAAACAATATTTTAAAAGTATAAATAAATTATCAAACGGCAATCTAATATAACTTTAAAACTAAACTGAAATTTGAGCATACAAAGTAAAACACATCCCAACAAATCAGCAGCTGCTCCAATAAACCTGAGTAAAGTTGGCTTCTTGATTAAGCTCAGCTGTGGGTTATCAGGCTCTTGCTGGAGGTGAACACCCTTCCTTCACAGCACTGAACATACAACCTATTTTTGCAATGTTATTGCAAGAAGATATTCTATAAAATTGTCTGCCATCCACAAAAATGACATCTCAAAAGAAAAAAAGGCCTTGTCAGATGGACTCATGCTTATCGCTTGCTCACTCTTAAGACTGTCTGTCTTTTACCAGTACCGATATCTGTGACACCTTTTTCTGTTGGCTGCATTTGTTTCACAGTTGTCAGCTTTTCTTCACCTGGCTGAATGCTTGATAGTGCATATCTTGATTAGTTAAAACAACAAAAAATATATCGGTTATATCAATTAGACATCTGTGTGGCAGTATCCCAATTTTTATGACCTCCTTTTGAGCAGTACTACAACCTTTAAACCATTCAGACATGTGAGGCTGATCATTTCTGAGAGTCGGGTTTGATGTGTTACATAATTTCACTTTTCCCAGAAACATTTAACCTAATACATATTCATGACACACCGTAATCATATTCTAGGTTATTAAATAATGAATCCACAATCAGCATATCAATAAGTAAAGAAGAAAATAATGAATAAATAATAAACAACGTGAAGGCATTCTGCCAGTAGAAATGGTTCCTGTGCCTCTGAGCAGGACACAGTATAAATATAGACTGCAGCTTGTTGTTCATGTGCAGGTGTTTTATTAAACAGGTAACAGACAAAAAAACACTGCTGCTCTGCAGTGATAACTGTGTGCTGTTATTAGTATTAGCACGTTGCACATGTACAGACACAAACTCCATCAAACGTCTCTCCAACTGCCAGTTGTGATCAACCGCCGCCAACGTAACAACGCTTCACGTGACGCTTCAGAGGAAAGGACGTCTCATTTCTCTTACAACGTGTTTCCTTGTTTCTCCTCTCCACGAATGGTTTCCTTGCATCTCTACGTGGAATCCTCGGTGGGAGGGAATAAGACGGGAGTGAAGGAGGGAAACGCGAATGCAATATAAGGGGAATTGGGATGTACTCCTTGTTGCCCTGCTACAACAAAAATGGAGTGGCTGAGGTTCACCAGCATGACTCAGCAACAGTCATAAACTTTTCATCTAAGGCTTGTTGAACATCATGTTTTCTTTGGCTTTTTTCCCTTTTTTTTTGCACTTTTTTGCTTATTTAAATATCACATTTCATATCAAGAGCATTATAGTGTAAAAAATGGCACAGACTGTTAAACTGACTTGAAATGAGCTTCATACTTGTTAGAGTGACACGGTACAACTTTGTTATCGATTTCTCTCGAAGGTTAGCATAGCCTACTACTGCCTGCCTGGTGCTTAAATTCTTTAACTCATATTATTATTACTAATGCTACTTTTACTACTATTAATCTTGACCTCACCTGCACTAGTAAAGGTAGATTAATGTACTGTATACACCCAAACTGTGGATATGCCAATAAATTGTAGTGTGTATAACCCAGGAAGACAGTTTTGGGTCACAGATTTTCTGGGATCATGGATTCGGCACTGTAGACTCAAATGCTCATAAATGTGCATGTATGTTTAGAGTAAATATATATAATGAAAAGAAGACATGTTCACCTGCTTACCTCTTTAAATTTTGAAGACAGATTTATGAGCCATGTTTAAATTGCTGCATACATTATTTTTATGCCACTTCTCAACCTTTAACAGACTTCATGTGTGTGTGCTCCCCTGGCAACCATCTCTACCTCAGGTCAGGGTAATTCCCTTGATGCTTCCTGCAATAAATCCAACATTAAAATGACTTCACATCCTAGTCATTTAGAAAATAATGTAGTGTGGTGTTTGCAAGTGATGGGTGAGTGGAAAAGCAGCCATGCACAAATAACAATAAAACACATGTTTATATTTTCGGATATTTTGTGTTTGGCTAGTGAGTGTGTGTGAATTTTACTGTTATAATAAAAGACGGGTGACATTTAAAAGTGATATTTTAAAATGTGCCTAAATCAGCAGGAATGCAGTTGTTGCTTGGTTTTTAATTTTCCCATTTCTTGTGTTTTACCCTCTCCATGATCCCCAACAGCTGCGGAGGTGATTAACACTTTTGTGGCTTACTCCTCCCCCAGGAATGACTGTCATATCACCGGCCTCAGTGTGCTTCCTTTCATGGATCCTTGAAACAATGAGGGATTTTAATAATGCCAGACAATGCAGTTCATTATGATATACGCAGGTTTATGAAACATGCCTCATTTTCACTGCAATTACAATCTGCACAGTTAATAATTGGCAGACTGTGGGTTCCAAATCATTTCCAAATTGTGAGAAAATCTGTTTCAGGTAATAGGAGAGTAGTATTAAAGTAAAAATGTCTTTAGTCTTGCTTTCCTTCTTAACCTGTTTTCCAGCTCCTCAGCTTGCCCTGAATTGCTCCACACAACTTTGTGTACATGTGCCACTTCACACCATTGCACCTACCTCATTTGGCTTTGAAGTGTCAGTGTCTTCTCATATTCAGTCTTCTCTAAGGACACACAAGCATTTTAGGCACATATTTCATACTCATTCCTTCATCACGACAGCCATCACTGGCTGCACATGTAATTTTGCCACTGTTAAAAGGTGCTAGCTCCATTCAGGTGTGCTCTATCTGGCGGTGGAGGCAATAATTGCCTGTGCCACTCTTCCCTTTGGTAATTGTCTTTTGATCGAGGTCATCAGGACAATTAAAACCATTGAGGAGTAAAAAGTGGCAGCATGAGACTTGAGGCCGCTCTACTAGGTGGTAGAATGGATGAACAAAACGTACAGAAGCGATAATTGCTCGTCGGGAGATCTGCTGAAGTCAGGACAGCACACTGTAGAGAATGTCTTTGTCTACACCACTTAATCACAGTGTATTAATCATATGTCCTTTTAATAAAATCTGTTGAAGGTAGGAGGAGGGTGTCATCAGTGATCATGGGAGTTAAAGCTCTGCGTCTGTCTGTTCTGTCATGAATTCACTGAGAGCTCAGATGGCACAATGGCATCACACTTTTTTAAGAATATGAAAAATTTGATGCCAAAGGCAGAGTCTGAATTATCATGACTTTAATCTATGATGTCCCTCTAACATGCAACATGGATGGAAAAAGAAACAACAAAGCCACAATGGCAACAGCCACTTTGTTTCTAAAATCTGGAGAAAAACAATTGGTTGTGTCAGGATGGCGAAGCATCTCATTAGGATTTGCATCTCGACAAAAATGTCAAACATGATGATTTCACTTATGGGGCTGTGGGGCCCCTTAGGAAAATCAGTGTAATTTTGTGAAACACAGATTCTTAAGAATAAGACGCATTACTCAGAAGACAAGTTTCGTCAAAATCGGGTCAGTAGTTTTTGGGATGTCGTTTGTGCCGAAGGAGACGGATAAACTGTTCCAATAGTGAATATAGGAAACAGTTTCTGAGCATTCAAACATCATTTGTCAGCCAGTTGTTTGTCAGGTATGAGGTCTGATTTTGAAAATATGCACTTATCCCCAGGAATTCCTCATCTATTGTGTGATGATCATTTATTCATTTATTTATTTATTTTCTACATAAGCCGTTCTCTATGAATGTGTGCGAGTGAAGCGGAGAGAGCAAAGTTGTCTCTTCTGTCTCTCTGTGGGAGTCTGAGGGTGTTTGCAGATTATTTTTCAGTGCTTGCGTTTTCTGGTTTTCTTGATGTCTTGATGCCATTTTGCAAGGCTACTAAAAAATAACATTAATTGTCTCTGTTATAGACATCGGGCTATAGGCTTGACGCTCCAAATTTAGAGGTTTGGTACACGATTAGACACAAACTTCTAGACATCCTTTCCAGCTGAATGGACTGTTAAGCATCAAAAGTAGCAGTGAGCAGATACATGAATACACCAATTGAAAGCAGCTCATTGAAGCTTTAGGACATAGCACTGATGCCTATAGGGTTTACCCCAATTAGATTTTCATTACCCATTTGGCTAATCATCAGTTGTCCTACTTTAATCAATCCTGATGTTGGATTGAATATAGTTAGAAGTGGTGATGATCTTTCTTCACACTCAAAGGAGAATCGTTGTGAATAACTGAAAGGCTTCAAATAAGTGGAAGTCATCTCTCTTGGGAATGCTGATAGCCGCCATTGTTCCATTTACGCAACGTATGCAGGGAAACCTCATGACAGACAATAACGCACTGATCAGGAACATTCATGTTGCTCTCGTTAGACTTGCAGGATATCTTTCTAATCAATGTCAGACTGTCAAGGAGAAAGAATAATGTGTCAAATGATTGGTGAATAGCAGCTATTAGATTCCACTTATAATCACTCGTATGAGAATAAAGTTTATAGAAGTAAAAAGATTCATAAAGAGAAATTCCACTCTAAACAGAACTTTCATTATGGCATTTAGAGTATTTTGAACGGTAAATTAAGTGTCTACAAACACGGTGAGCATCACGACTAGAATCATGATTTTCACCATATGACCTTTTGGAGCTGATCCAGCGAGACTGAATTAATAAATGACACTGTGGGCTCAGAGGATTGTCATTTTAAATATTGCATCCAAATGAGTTTTAGTTGAATATAGGGCTTTCAGCTGGGATTCAGAAAATGTCCCTGTGTCCCAGTAACATCACCAGGGGTGCTGTCATAGTGTCCCAGGAGTTGTGTCATTATTCACTAAGCAGCTCCAGGATTTGTCTGTAGATGACATCATCACTCCAGTCTGGCTCTCTGCTTTTCAAGGAGAGACTTTTCACATGCACATTATTAAGAGAAAAATCACTCGTGTGTCCAAGATGTACAGTATGTCCCTTTCAGTGCTCAGTAAATGACATTTAAACGTTTAGTAATTGCAGCTTAGTGATCAAAAAATAGAACACTAAAAAATGAAACTGTACATTTTTGTTTTGTGTATTATGTCAAATCAGAAAATGTTATTAAAATCAGTTAGGCTTAATGCTTTACTAGGCTGGGAATGAACCATGCTCACATACAGTGTATGTGTCCTAGTATACGTGTTTTTGCTTCTAACAAAAATAGGTAAAATCTTCTCAGCTATAATAAAAATCCTCTGAATAATTTTGTTTTTTATTGTTTATTATTTATTGTTATTGATGACTTGTTCCTGAAGGAAGGGGGTCAAACATTCTTTAGGAGTGGAGTGGACTTATTGAAAAGACAAAACATCTTTGGCAGAGACCATACCAACCAACAGATCTCTTCTTCTACGAATAGCAACATGTAAACATGACATTGAATGTTGATTCAGAGTCACTGCTGTGCACGGAACGAGGCAGTTGCAGGAAATTATCTTTAGATTTTGCTTTCAGAATTTTATTTAATGCTGTATAGTAGTGGTTTACTTTAGTGCAGGACCCTGGTCAGAATGTAGTTTTGAGTAGCATGGGTATGTTTTAATAGCTGCAGGATGTTGGAATGAGTGTAATGAAAAAATAATTAAATTGGACGTGGAGATTGTGATATATGTAACTGATAAGCTGGACATCAGCAGAATTTTGAGGTGATGGCAAAAAACTCATATCTGTGAAAACCTTTTAAATCTTGTATCATAAAGTTACAATATTTTTCAACAAATTATTTCTGCAGAAAAATTCACATCCCAATATCTGCCTAAAATCGACTTTAACAATGGTTTGGGTTGCATTCATTTTCTGGGGATGTCTTTCTGACACAAGTCTATTGGCCACAGCTTCGGGAACAAAGGGTGAAAATCTACAAGACATAACAGAGCAGCACATATAAATGTGCAGCAGACAGGACCAGATCAAAAACAAGTTGAATGTTGACATTGCTCGCAGATTGGCTGCGTTGGCTGCATCTGCTACTACAACACCTTTGATGGCTTTATAGATGCTGTTTACCTCACCCTCAGGCTGGATGCCGTTTCTGAGCAGACAACTCATCAAGATGAGTGACAAGTGAAGGAGTGGGAACTGATATTGTTAGTAGGACAAATGATACATTGCTTCAAAGGGAAAAAAAAATGCATACCGAAGCTTTAATCCTATTTTAACCCATTTATAAATATAGTACAAATGTTGTTTTCTTACACACACACACACACACAGTTACTTAGTAGTTTCCCATTATTAGTGAAATTTTACTGCTTGCCATTGTGTAGTTTTATTGGTTCAAACGGAGGTTAAGTTTTTAAGGAGTCAAGAAAATGTACAGTATTTGTCCTTGTACTATAACACTGGGTTGCACCACGAATGAACATTTGTATCCCCCTTCATGCTGCACACAAAGCACATATATAGGGATAATTAAATTTAAAATAGAATAGGAAAAAAGGTTAAAAAATGTTTTAAAATATATATATATATATCAATATTTAAAGTTATTTGTATACAAATATTTTACACCTATACAACCAGGAAGCATTGGTGAATGTAAACAGCATAAATCAGCATATTCACATTAAAAGTGCATTGCACATCAGCTTTGGCAGGGTTTGAGCACCAAGCATCAATGATGCAAACAGAGAGTCTGTCGTCCCTGGCTGGTGTCCTGATCTCTGTCAGCTCGGGACACAGCTGTGCCCGTCAAGTGCAACAGCTTGATCTGGGATGTTGTGGTTGAGGACAGGTCTCTGTAAAGATGACGACAAATCAAATCAAATCAAATCAAATTTTATTTATATAGCGCCAATTCACAACAAAGTTATCTCATGACACTTAACA
>JBBPCS010046202.1:0-19582 GCA_037974645.1 Hollardia meadi
ACACACACACACACACACACACATATATATATATATGGTGTGTGTGTGTGTGTGTGTGTGTGTGTGTGTGTGTGTGTGTCACAGGAGAAGTCTCCTGTGACCTGGTGTGATGTAGGGCAAACACACATACGATAAACCCCTTCATCATCCTGTCATCTGGTCCTTTGAGGTACAGGATGCAACCGCCCGAACCTCAGCTGTTTTCTCTCAGCCGACTGAAGAAGGTTTTATGAGTGACTGCCATACAGGCCGACTGGCCTTATGGAGCTCCTGCTGTAGGTATGTTGTACTGTTGTATGTTTGAGACAGATTCAACAGCCCATGAACGTCTGTTATCATTGCAGTATTGATTTGTACTTTTTACAACTAGTGCCTGTGCCACTGTCCTAGTAGGGTATCCACGCCCTCTGTGATGACTCGCCCTTTATACACAACCAAAGCCTAAATTGGTTTAGATAAGCAAAAATCAATATAATAGATAAATTGGTTTGCTGCAACAAGCACGTATTCACTGGCTAATATTATATGATTAAGTGTTTGTCATTAGGTTAAATACCACAGTAACAGGAAAAAAAAACAAATCACGATTAAAAATGATTATTTTAGAATGAAATAACATTTCATTTATTTATCATAAAACAAAAAAGTTCAGAACCTTTAAACTATATTAATTAATCCTTATGTTTATCCATCCCATCAATCTGTCATTTACTGCATATTCAGTTAATTATCCATCTTTAATTAGACTGTTAAAGACCGAACCTTACTGTCACATCAATAACTTCTACCTACAAATTAGTTAAAACGTTTTTATTCCAAATGAATAATCTATATTGTGCCCTCAAGATATAATTAATTCTCTGGAATTCATTTAGTCAGATTTTGAAGCAGTGGGAACTGAAGTTACAGGTTGAGGTCGTCAGAGTAGCCAGTTAGAGAGAACAGCATACAGGCTAACAGCTTCTCTTTATGTATTGACTAAGTGGAGACAACAAGTCGTTCCATTTCCTCCAATTAATAAATAAAAGTTATCACATATATTCCATTTGTCTCTCTTTGTTAATGTCTCTTTTTTAATGTCTGATTTTTTTAAATTTTAAGGTAAATGTGCTGTTGTTTGGTATGAATTGTTAAATAGTCTATGCATGTATTTATTTCCTTTTTTTGTTAAACTATTCTGTAAATATGTAAACTAATGGCAGTATCAATACAGTGCGTATGTTCATGCCAATAAAGTCCTCTAAGTGGACTTTTTTTCGAGTTTTGTTTTGACTTTAGATGGAAATGAAACATACTGTATTAATTTTTACATGAAAGAAAATGTGATCATTGATTGAATAAGTTTCCTTAATTTATAAAAAAAAAAAAATTTAAGTGATTCAGGGTAAATTGTTGAGGTAGTCAATCTTCTATTAAGTTATGCACAATCTGAGTGGAAAGAAGTGATAAATACACTTCTGAAAACTGCAGGCCTTTTGTTTGGCACGTAAAATCTACAAAAGAGCGTAATCTTAAACCCTGATGGAAAAATTCTACCACACTAAAACAGTTGAAAGTACTGTAACAGCATCCCACTGTGCAACAAAACAACAAGACACTATAGAAACAATTCACCTGTAGCTTAATAGAGAGATATAAGTAGTAGTGGAAGTAATGAACAGCAATTCGGTGACCATTTTCTGTTTTTAAGCTTCTACAGTGTCTGTGTCATATGTCAGGATGGATGATTGATATATGGTTCCAAGGTGCTCACCCATTTTGGATCTCTACTTAAGTTCCCTCTAATTAAATTATTTATCTATAGGGACAAAATTGCACCAGAGAATTCTCAACACTGTTGGAATTCCTTGGTCAAGGACAGAGTTAGTGTCAACAAAGTCACATAAAAAACATTCAAACGTGAGCATTCACAAAAGAAAGAGACATGACAACCATGGAGAGAAAAACTCAGTGTGAGTGGTAGACAACAAGTAAAGTAGAGAAAAATTGAATTCCAGTTCAGTTCATTCTGTGCCTCACCAACAAAAGAAGAAAAGAGCTGAACTGAGAGAGCAGAAAGTAACAAATGTGCACTTTAACATAGCATGCACCTCCTTTAACTGGAGAGAAGAGGGAATAAAAGACCTTAGTAAACAAGGTACATTATGTTCCTGGAAGGACAGGAGGGAAAAGTACAGAACACGAAAAATGTAAGTAACATACAATTTTCTGTGATAGCAACATGATTACATAGTGTCTGTATCTCAAGTCTGAGCTCTGAATATGTTGGAAAAGAAAAAAAAAAAGTGCGCAGGACGAAGTAAGACAAGAGATAACGAGTGAAAAAAGAAACTTCCAGTATTCCAGTCCATTGACCATGACTGACACGGTCCTCCATCAGGTGGGCAATATGCTGATCCAGCCCACTGTGCCGGGGTCTCTAAAATAGTTTTCAACCCTGAAGGGAGATAAGGAGAGAAATAACTATTGAGATTACAAGAGTCACAGTTTGGAAGAGGAAAAAAAAAAGGGAAAATTAGATGGAGGAAAGATGATTTTTCCCAATTTAATGGAGCCCATCTCAATTCCAGGCCACACACGGACCCCTTTTACACTTGGTTTTATAATGTGATCTATATCTGATCAATATCTACTTTCTAGGTAAGGGAAAAGTACATGTAAATGTAAGCTGTAAACACAGCCAGCATGCTCTGCAGTAGGAATGTAAGAGATTGTGAGAGACTGGATGTCAGACAGAAGTTGAGTCAGTCAGTACAGTTTGTTTGCCTTACAGAAATGTCACCACCTTGGGGAGTAATGTTGTCGCTTGTACATATGTCGTCATCATCATCACTTCATCCGTGCAGGTAGAAAAGGCATCACAGCTGGTGTAATTGTCATCACCATACATGTACTCTGTACCTTCCTATTTGGAATGCAAACCAAAAGTTACACTGTTTTCAACTCCTTCGATGTCAACTGAGACCATGCAGCAGTCTTGCTGTATTAGTTTTACAATGTGCACCTGGAAATTATGACCTTAAGACCTCCACCTCCTCCAACTCCATTGATATGCAACAACTTTGCATAATGAAAGCTAAGCCTTTCCTTTAGTGTCTCTGGGCGTCGCGCAAAGGCTATATTCACAATATGTCAAAAATGTGTTTACATTGTCTTACACTGCACGTTGCATTGTCATACTTTGAGTTGCCCAAACATAAAAATAGGACCACTCAGTAAAGTCATGCTTTAGTTGCCAGAAGCTAATAATGTAGAGAGAAAAACAAAACTCGATAGTGAACATTTTGCATTTCCTTCTTAATATAAATTATTCGTTCTATCATTTCTTTTAATGTAATGCAACTGTTAATGCATTAATCTCACACTTTGTTCATCGGAGATAAATGAGATGCAGCCATGCTGAAGAAATGCATGATAAAGTCAGGGTGTGATTGGATTGCTCATTATCCACGGAGTATATCCACACTCTGATTCCATATAATACTGGGTGTAAATTAAGTCTCTCTACCTCGTGCTCTTTTATCTTTCCCTCCCCTGCGACTGGATTAGTCCTGAAGTGGACTCCTCATCTGACTCATCCGGCATTTTCAGTCAACCAGGTGATAATAAGGTTTTGAAATATTTAAAGGTGATAGGAAAGGGAAGAGAGCAGAGAAGCATGGAGGCAAATCGAACACTAAACAGTAGATTGGATAAGAAGATCCTGTCTCACTCTCTCGCGCCCATGTGATTTCCACCCAGATTCAAATAAATGGTGTATTGATCTAGAAAGGAAAACATCACAACAGACTCATATTTAGTGATAATAATCCATCAACATAATGTGGCAGTATGGCTGTTTTTCCTCCTGAGTATTTTGCCAGTCGGACATACTGCAAAGAAAGACAGGCGCTCCCCATGGAACTGTTGTTTCTCTCTTCCTGCACACGCTCTACACCTCTGACTTTAGATCAAATTCTGAACCTACTTCTTCCACTTCTCAGATGACTTATGGATTGTCGGCTGCATCATTTGGGACAATGAGGATGAATATACGAGTCTGGTGGAGAGATTTATTAGCTGGTCTAACATCCACCACCTGCAGCTAAACTGGAAGTGTACAGAGGCATAATTATCTATATCATCTGTTCAACCAACAAAATTATCTGTCTCTCTGTCTGTATTCAGATAGAAGACTGGATGTGGACGTGGATTATGTCAGAAGTCACATTGAATTGGGCAAATGTTGTATTTTCTAACATAATATTCATTGGCAAGGCAATTGTTGTGCCTTCAAAGCATCTACAACTGCAATAAATTTCAAGTCTTAAAAAATATATACATGTATATGCATTGAGGCCACGTTTTACTACATCGAGTCCGCAAACTGCTACCGCATGCGCACAAGATACAATCCCTATGTTTTAAATAATATGTAGGCATGGGCGAAGTGGAGAGTCAGCACAAAAGAGCAGCCTATTCAGGCATACCAGCTTTTGGTCGGTAAAGAAATACTGCAATTAATACAAATGGAGCATCCATAAATAAAAGCATAATTTTCACGACTGACTTGATGAATGGTTCACGCTCAGTGGACAACAAACAAATATATGGGTCCATTATGACTGCCCTAACATTATGTTCTTTACCATGAAGGTTATTCAACTGCATAAGATATCTTCACTCAGCTCATCACCCTATAGGCAGCTATATATGATAAACACACTGTACACTACATGATATATATATAGTAGGGTATTTAGCAGCAAAAGATTAATATATTTTTCTCAGGGGTTAGTAATGATGACTCCATAGTTGAAAGTCTATTGGACACACACACGTCAGGTTGCCAGAGACACAAGTCCTGTGGAATGATAATGTTCTCTAGTGTGTCCTGGATGTGTGATTAGCCAATTATTTGATAGCACACCAGCCATCGCAAATTTATGATGTATCAATAAAAGAAATATGTGTAACTAACAGTCTATTTTGAACTTTTGTGCATCTTAGTGGCCGATATTTGATGATTTGATTTGATAACACAATAAAGTAACTACTTAATTAATTAGTTAAACTCGTGAGAAGAAGTACTGCCTCTTCTTATATTATCTTGTAAGTGGCAACCAGAGGGGTACTGAAAATGTGAGAATAAGAGGGAGATGATAGAAGATAAGGGTACGTCATTGGCTTTTGCCAACGGACTACAATGACCCCTGTCCCTGTCTCTCTCAGTCCCATGTGACTTTTATCTGGATTAGTGCCAAAGGTGATTGACAGGCCCACTAATCCCACTGGGGGGTCGACAATCCAGGATTTAACACTTGATAATTGGCCTATCAGACCAAAAGCTTGAGCTGTTCGACTTAACTTAAGGGGGGGAAAAATCCACTGGTGACACAGATAGAGACTGAGAGGTATGGGGAAATGTGTGCGTGTCAGAGTGTGAGAGGGGCATTGGTAAAGTTGTGTGAAGAAAACGTGTGTGTGTGTGTGTGTGTGTGTGTGTGTGGTCCACCTATGACATCTACTGCACATGAATGGGAGGTTTGGCTGAGGGTTGAGCTTGTGTGTGTCTGTTTGTACATGAATTTGTGTGTGTGTATGATGTGTGATGTTAGTGGGACAAATTTGACTATTGATGCGCAGTATGTTAAGTAGGACTTGTGTGTGTTTTTTATGTGTGTGTGTATTTTAGGAGCTGTGGTGTGTCTGTGTGAGCATGCAAGCAGGATAAGCACAGTGTTTGTGTGGTTGAGTAAGCATGCAGGTGGGTATTTACTCTGTGTATACTGGTGTATACTAGAGTTTGTGTGTGTGTGTGTGTGTGTGTCGGGGGGGGGGGGGGGGGGGGGGTAAAATTTTTTCAATACACCACAATTTGTTGCATGACACCTGCGCATCAATCACTGTCACAGCTCAACCCAAACGACCACAAGTAGCACATGGTGGTCAGCAGGACGCACCCCCATCACAATGACATGATGTGGATGGGCTTTAATTTTGGCATGCAGACACATCAGGCAAAGATGACGCTTTTCATTCCTGTCAATATATGAACTGTCTGACGGACTAAAATCAACGGGGGGCATTTTGCATTTAACGATAGAGCAGCCACAGCAACTCCTGAGTTTAAATAGTGTTGCAGAATTGACTAGAGAATATTTTATTGACGGGTATAGTGGCCTCATGTATATCATTTCAACTGACATCTTAATAAATATTATAGGTAATTTAGGACCTCCATCATGAATGATGACGAATTTCATATATTTTCATCTATGTGTGAATTTTACTTCCACATTATACTTTTTTTTTTCCTCCTTATCTTTGTTCCAATTTCCCTGCAACTAACATGTCATGCATTCGATATATGCTGTAAATCAATACATTTAAAAAAACATCTTTGCTCATGCATTTTATATATAGTTTTAACCTTCCATGTGCTTTTTCAACAGCCCCAATTTCAGCTCAAAATGAAAGTAAAGATTCAATGTAAGGTAACAATATATAAATATATATATATATATATATATATATATATAGTCTACAGCCTGTTGTGATGGAGACCCAGGAACCTGCTAGTGGATATCAAGCTGAAGAAGGAGGCTTTTTGGGCTGCAAGGGCTGCAAGTTCGGTAGCAAATACCTGGGTATGGGAGGAGAGGAGGAGAAGGATTTTCGGTTGGCCATCAGGACTTTCTGGCAGACCTTTCGACTACTCAGAAAGTGAAAGCATGCCTTGGCTCAAGCTGTATTTAGTCAGCAAGGATAACTGCTGACCTGGACTGGGGTTTCACAGGCTCCGGAACCTGACCTACATGTCAGTGTAGGAGGCAGAGTCTGAAGACTAAGAGGAAGTCTGGAAATTGTTGGGCTGTCTTGATTGACACACCTCTTCAGTGCCGAGTGGAGGTCAGGGACAGCATCAGCCATCCAGTCCTTGTATAACCAAAGTAAAAGCTGTGTCCATATTCTTGGCACAAATTCAGACACATTTCCAGTGGGTGCTGTTGCCTCTTGTCTCTCATCCTGTTTATGGTATCTAGGATATCAAGGTGCAGCCATCCGAGGAGAGTGTACAGTTTGTGAACCTCTGAAGTGCATTTCTGTTTTTTGCAGATGACTTGGTTCTGTTGGCTTTATCAGACCATGACCTTCAGCATGCACTGGGGTGGTGTGAAGGAGCTGGGATAAGAGTCAGCAACTCTAAATCTGAGGCCATGGTTCCCTGTTGGAAAATGGTAGGTTGCTCCCTCCGGGGTGGAAGTGAGTTGATAACCCAAGCAAAGGAGATTAAGTATCTTGGGATCTTGTCCACGTGTGACAGTGAAATGGAGTGTGAGATGAACAGACGGTGGACTGGTGAGGCATCAACAGTAATGTGGGCGCTGCACTGAACCATTGTGGTGAACAGGGAGCTGAGTTGGAAGGCAAAACCTTTTATTTACCATTTAATCTATGTTCCCACACTCATCTGTGGTTATGAGCTTTGGGTAGGGACCAAAAGTGTGAGATCATGGATACAAGCAGCTAAAATGAGTTTCCTCTGCAGGGGGGCTGGGCTCAGCCTGATAGATAGGGTAAGGAGCTCAGACATTCTGAGGGAGTTTGGAGTATAGACACTGCTCCTTGGCATTGAAAGGATGCCATGGTTTTGGGTTTTAGTTTGTCATTTCCTGTTTTAATTTGAAGGATTTTCCCTCTTGTGTTATGTCTTACTTTACACTTCCTCTCATTGTTCTTTTCCTACCTTTTTTGATTAGTTTCACCTGTCTTGGTAACCTGCCCTCCCTTGTGTATTTAAGTCTATGTGCTCCCTTCTTTGATCACCAGTTTGTTGTACTACCTTGTGTCTCTTGTGGATGTACTCCCAGATTTTGATCTCTGCCAATATGACTTTATCTCTGCCTTGCCTTTTTGGATTTGTTTACCTTCGTTGGACTTCTGCTCGGGTTACAAACCTACCTCATCATTCGTATGCCTTGTTCTTTTGTGTTTAATAAATATATTACAGAACTGCATCAGCTTTGCTGTCTATGTCTGCATCTGGATCCTGTACTTCCTCGTGTCTTTTACACAAGTGTAATAAACTAATTAGGGTGCCTCCTGGGCACCTTCCTTTGGAGGTTTCCCAGGCACATCCAACTGATAGGAGACCCCAGGGAAGAAGCAGGGATCACCTCAGGAATCCACAGGGGGAGCTGGAAAGCATTTGTGGTGAGAGCCTGCTGCCACCACGCCCCAACCCAGAATAAATTGATGAATATGGATGGATGGAAATTAACAGTCAGTGGGGAAAGAAGTTGGCTATTCAAAACCTTTACTTAAAAGAAAACAATACCACAATGTAAAAAAAAAAATAATACACCATTACAAGTTTTTCAAAATTATACTTAAGTAAAACTTTCATGAACAAAATGTATTTCAAGTATCAAAAGTGAAAGCACTTGAGGGCAGAATATTAAAGCATCCTTTCAGAAAGTAACATTAAGAGTAAATACGTAGGTAAAGTAGTAATTTAAAATATATTATACTCAATTATGCTCAAGTACAGTCTTTTAGTAAATGTCCCATCACTGTATAAGGAAAGGACAAGAGAGAGAAACAATTTATTTATTCCTTAAAGTTCATTTAATGCCAAAAGTATTGCTTCAATAAGCTCTAATCAGCAAATTTCTCTAGCACAACCTGACTCATCCCTCCTATCTAATTCATATTTAATCTATTATTAATATACAATGTGTCAGACTTTATTTTTAGCTTACTTTGCTCATTAGGGAGGCAGTGACAGAGAAACAGTGCAGAAGGGAAAAGGGAGGTGGAAGGGAGGTAGTAGAAGGGAAGAAGGGAAATACGTGAAAGTGGAAAGGGGGAAGTTGAGAATGGAGGGATAGGACAGAGACAGACTGACAGTCAAGAAGCTAATAAAGTGACAGTATTTTGCCCTGTTTCCAAACAGAAATGGAATTCAACCCCAGGCAGTCTGCGCCCAGTGGAGGGACATTAAAAATCTCGCTGTTTGTTTAGTGACTCCTGATGCCTCACAAGTGCCTGCTTGAAATCTTAACAAGGAGGAGAGATTGCAGAGAGAGACAGAGATGGAGAGTGACAAAGGAAAACAGAAAGACATAGTGATACACTACATTCATTCCTTATAGGAACTTTGGTAGATATGTATTCTTGTTGATATGCAGCTCAGCAGAGTTTAGGACACATATATCTTTGACTCGCTAAATACTAAAACTTCAACACGTGAAACGCATTATAATTTTAATTACTCACCTAGAGGATGTGTTTGAAAGCTGCACTGCACAGATTTTGTATCAAGCTGTTCTATCTCACACAGGCTTCACCCTCCACTGGACTCTGTGGCTATTACTCTCCGCCAACCATGATCATGTATTCGCGCACTGAAAAATTTCATAAACATAGCCGGCCGACCAGGATGAGCCGACCCGAATATGTGGGAAAAACCCCAAGCGTATGTAATGCGGTGACAATGGCATATAAGCTCCTGTGGAGAAGAACAAACATCCAGTGGGCAAAATCGATCGCTGAAGAGTTTGCAAGATTTTGGAGGGAACACTCGAAAGCTCCTTCAAGGGTTTTATCACATTTTCCCACCAAAACACCTAGCCAGTGGAAGCAGTCGTGTATGATTGATTGGATGCAGTCCACGCACATACATACATTGGCGGAAGAAAGCAGACAGAGAAACTTTTTTCTCTCGCTCTCACGCCCAAGTTTTTTAGTTTATCCACACAAATTTTACATCAATCTGTTCACCAACTTCTCAGGACGCTCACGGTATATTCATTTTACCTATACAGCCTACGGTTTTCCTGTAAATCCTACTTGTTTGAGCTGTGATCCCAAGCCTTTTTCTGTGCCTCTCAGGCAGCAATTGCAGTTACAAGTCGGTGATCACTTAGATGTGTTTAGTTCTCTCTTCTGATTGGTTATTTTGGCCACAGGAGTCATGTCATCTGATGATCGTTTTCACATTACATTCACAGTTTGGTGCTGCCTCTGACAGACACACACACACACACACACACACACACACACACACACTCTGGTCTTTCATACCTTTCACATTAACATGATCTTACACACACACAATTTCTGGTCTTGCTCAACTTGTGAGGACCATTTTGGACATAATGTAGATTCTAGCCACTTTTTCACATCAAACATGATCACACACACACACACACACACACAGTCTCTTACTTAGCAGGCTACTGGCAATATGGTGGACAGTGACTAAGCAGCACGAGAGGCACACAGTTAACATTTCTGCAGGAATTTTCTAGTTATTGTTATCATTGTTATTGATAACTGCCTCAAACAGTCCATCTTCCCAAGTTTATTGGAATCAGAGCCATTTTTAGGCATAGGCAATAATGACGTGCCAACAGCTGACCATCACATGCATTTCTCACACAACAGGAAACACCCGAAGCTGAGATGAGATGACACGCAGATTATAAATGGGATACTTTGTTGAGGGCTGACTCCCACAGTCTTATCTTATGGTCTTATCATATCTTCAATTGATACCACAGGCTTCCACATTTTGTGGTTTCCTATTCACATCATATCCCAAGTACATTTTAAAAAACAGACAGACAAGAGAAAAAGACTTATATCAGAGACTAGTGTGCATGAAAAGGTGCTAATACTGACTAAAACTTTGTGCTGTCGATGGCCTGGCATAGAAATCCAGTGATGTTAAATAACGCTTAATTAAAAAAAAAAGAAAATTATTTTGAAATATAATTGTTGGAAAGAATATAAAAAATTGGAATGAAATTATCAATCTCCTCAGGGGCTCAAAGTCTGACTAAAACTTCTGTGGCTTGCATTCGTATCCAATGGTCTCATACTACTGCTCACATAATACCTCAAGGACTACAGTCCAGTCAGACTTTTTTTTTTTCTTCCCCTCACATCTACCAAACACATGTAGACCCAATTAATGCATTCTCTGACACACCAACTGTATGTGTAGCAGCTTTCTACACACTGTATGAGTGTGTAGAAAGCTGCTCCTGGACTAAATCCTCACTGTTTCTTCTGAATGTGAAGTTCAAGAACTTTATGTTTCAATTTTCTGTTTTATGTTGTGATAACACTGTGCTCAAGGTCTGGTTAGGTTAATGAATGAAAACAACTTGGTGAGGGTTCCAGAAAGATCATGTTTACCCTAAAATAGCCAGTTTTGTTGCACAAAGATGGCTGCAAAGTGTCCTGATGGTTGCTCAGATTAAGTGTTGCCAATTAAAGTGGTCTCGAACAAGTCTTGGTTGGCAGCTGTCTCGCCTAGACAGGGACAAATAAGAGCAATGATGATTAGTGACTACTTCAAAAGTGAAAATATATAATATAGAGTGCCAGAAGATACCTTTATGTCCATCTTTTCAGTGTTTTGGAAATTTACAACATGTTTTATGGGGTGAAAGTAGTGCACAAACCAAGATATGTGACTCACAGCATGTGTTTGTCAGACAAAGCAGTGTGCATGTGAGAATATATTTTACGACTGAGAATTTTTCACTTCTTTCCAAGGACAAATAGTGCGAAAAAATATCTGTGTGCCCGTGTGCACAAATTAAGATCCACAAATGCGCAAATGGTTTGCACTCACAGCACCAGCTTTGTATTTGAGACATCCAGCAGAGTGAAGTTGTGCACAGAAATGTACAAATGTGAATTCAGTTAATTCATTCACACATACTTAGATGCAAATATAATTTTTGTGTTCACTGCAAGCAGTGTGGTACAAACATTTTGTTCCAGCTTTACGCTGCCTTTTTGACTGATTTTGATCAATAATTTTTTCTTACCCAGGATGTCTTGGGGAAAAAACAAACAGAAACAGGTTCCAATGGATCAACAATGCCAATACTATCCATGTGAGAATACTTCACTAATCAATTAAATAAAAGGTGAAATGCACAAAGGGAGCTCCAAATTGTTAAACTTTTATTAAATAACAAAACACATGTGCACAAAATCCACCACGACTTTATTCAAGTGAACTTTTCCAGCAGTTTGACAGTCAGGCTCAGTTGATTAGCACCCAGACACTAATCAGGAAGAGGACTGTAAAGCATTGACACAACAGCTAGGCCGCAGAGAGCTCCTGCCATCTGCAGTGCCAGCAGACTCCCCATAGTGACATTGATTCATCCTGAACCACACTAATCGACTAATCAGAGTCACAGATTGACTGACCGGCTTCATCAGGTGTGATAATACAGTTTAGAGGCTGTATATGTTAACTGGAGAAAGTCAGTGTTTTAATTCCATAAACATACAGTATATAGGGGTGTCAGGGTACACAGGTTTGGTTTCCAGTTTAGAAGTAACATTCCAAAGCGGGTTTGGTGCACCAAATGCAATAGGACATGTTAATTTTCATTTATTTTGAAAAGACAATGTCATGCTCCCTTTCAAAATCCCACTAATGGATTGCTGGGATAAATACATTTGATTGAATTAAACAAAAGTCTTTTTTCCCACTGAATATTCATGCCCCCATGCAGTGATGCTACGCCCCCTAGTTTAAGAACCACTAAACCATCACCAACATTTCTGTATGATTATGTTTAGGCACCTAAAGCACTTAGTTAAGTTTAGGTAAAAATTGTGGTCTTTAATATTTAAATATTGATATTGAGTTTAGCACCCCGACCCCCGAACCCTAACCTCCAGGAACCTCGCCCACCAGTCGAACATGCAGACCCACTCTTAATATTGAAACAGACTTAATGCATTAGACCAGAGGGCTGTACTTAGAGGGGAGTTCAACCTACTCAGATTTAACTCGGGGTTATCAAGGAAAGTAAGGGTTGACAAGCTCTGGTTACCTGTGGAGTTAAACGGTACTGCGATGGTGAATGAGACGTTAGCTAGCTGACTCGGTGCTGACTTATTTGGAGTTGGTGCGTGTTCGGCAGCGCGGGCAGAGTTTTTTCATAATGACTCGTCCTGTGTATTTTTCCCAGGGAGAATGTACGATGATAATATCAGGATATGAGGACTTAAAGAAACGTTAATGGCAAAATCTAACACTGTCAAGGCCAACGAAGAGGCTCGTTGGCAGTGCAGTGCAGACACAGTGTTCTTGTCCTGTCTTCTCTATCTGTCTACACGCGTCAGAGTCGAGAGAGAGGGAATATTCTGAGACAAAAATTCTGTATTTTTGAGATAATAAAGGTATATTTATTTAAAAAATAAATCACTTATTTCCAAGAAAAAAACTTGAATGTTGTCTGACAATACAATCTTAAATTTCACATTAAACATTCTGAAAAAGTGTTTTTTCTTAAGGAACCACGTCTTCACCTCTGGGGGTTGGGTCAATCTCTTCATACAACAGCAGACACCACCGCTTGCCCTGTATGTTGCCTGCAGTGATGACCTCATCAAATTGTAGGTCTACTTCACAATCGGATGTAACAATAAAGAAATTATTATTTCAACCGACAGTCCTCATGTTATCATAAGCGTCCAGACATTTCTGTAAATCTGACCTGTACTGAAAAAAACATCATGATTTTGATTTATTCTCGTTAATCTGTGATTTTAATCTCAGTTTTCTCAGATTATTAGGCCACCCCCCTCCACCACCAGCTCTCTAAATATGTATAAACAATTATGATAATTCAATTATCCACATGGGCTACATCTCAGAAACTGAGCGGTTAAGATCTTCTCTCTGAAACAGCTTGGCTCTGCCTGTAGGTCTACCTGTATGAATGTAGATATGGTAACATCGAGTTAACCACGAAGATAACCTGCTCGCAGCAGTTTAGGGATGCAGCGTAAATTGCCACTGCAGCACACCTTGGGTAAAACTCATCCACCTTTCGTAGTACGGGTTAATCGGGAAGTTACACCCGACGTCATAAAGTTACTCCTGAAGTTACCTGGATAACCAGTTACCTCGCTTCGTAGTACAGCCCTCAGGCATGTTCACTTTGTTGACATTTAAGTGAAACCATGATCTCATCACAACCTTACGTGCTTTGAGCGCTTCAGGCTCTGAACATCAGCCTTTGGTATCAAAGTCCTGCATGTTGTAAGCCCAACATGGCAAGTAGGCAGTGCAGCCCAAATTGTATTCTCTCCAGCTCCTTGTGGGAAAATCCCCTCTTTCCTAGGAAAGAGGATCGATTTACTGTAATTCTCCCAGGGTGTCCTGGGTCTGCCCCAGTATTCCAGAAGGGAGTGCCCAGATCAGTTTGATAGTGGGGCAGCTGGGGAGCATCCTGAGGCAAAGGGATGTATTTAAAAGGAGCCCATGGCAATGGTCACTTTTCGCCATCCTCCAGTGAGAAGGTCTCAGTTTAATTGCTGCCATGTGCTCCTGACCTTGCCTTGGTCATCCTGATTTTTATCAAACATGCTTGATGTTTTCTAGGGCTGTCTTCTTGTTTAAGACAAGACAATGTTCAGGGGGAAATTGCACAGAGTAATGTGATATGTTTTCACACTGTCAGTTAAGGCCAAAATATCATCAGCAGCAAGTATCAGAGATGCCATTTCAATGTCATTAAAGTGTGCAATCTCCAAACCTGCTGGCCAGCTGCATCTTATCCTCTCTATAAAAATCACAAAAAAGGAAAGGTAAGAACCATAAATTTGCTAAAATGATTGGTGAGAATTCAAACACGGTTTTCACACCAAAAGCACAGTCTTGCACAGAAGTCTTTTTCACATCTACAGAACACACCCAATTAATACAGTCTCTGACACTTCGACTCTCTGTGAGATGGCAGAAAGTTGGTCCTGGACTAAATCATCACTGATCTTCACTTGAGCAACATACTGTAATGCTACAAAAGCTAGAACAGATCCATCCAATCGCATTCACTTCCATTGCCTAGTGATTCCGAAGCATACTGACTACCCCAATGACCTCTGAGGTAGTACAAAATGTTTGCCATCAAACGTGCATCTTTGCTTAGTATGTTTTGGGGACAAAGAAGAGCAATGATGATGAGTGACTATTGAAAAAGTTTATATGTATATAGCCAGCCATAAAGCTTCATATCAACTATTTTGAAAAACATAATTTTTCATCCAAAACCTTTCCATGGTTCCAACTTCACAAATATGAAGATTTGCTGCTTTTCCATTTAAATAATTTAATAACGTTAAATGTGTTTTTAAAAACCTTAGACTTTTCTTACTATTTTCAGAATTTTTACAAACCAAACACAAGATGAATGGAGAAAATAATCAGCAGACTAATCCACCTTGATAATATTCATGAGTTGCAGTCCCAAACAAAACAGATGTTATGTGTATTTTATCATTTTATAGGTTTCAAAACATCTTGCCAAAGGACTACAGTTGAAAATTAGCCAGCTAGCTAACACTGGCACATTTACAGAAATGTTGATTAATGTGTGGTGTCCTTATAAAGAAAAAAAAAAAGATCAAAATGTGTTCCATAACCAATCAACTACAGCAGTAAAATCCTGCTTTTATATTGATGCATTACTATTTTTAATACTTTTACTCTCAATAATTTTAGTAGGCTACATTTCCCTGATTATACAGTGTACAGTGTGGTATGAGTACTTCTACTTAAGTAAAAGATCTGTGTACTTCACTGCCTCTCTCTATCAAGGTAAAAAAAACATTTAATAACATTTAATAATTACATGAATTAATATAGTTAGGTTTTTTAACAAGTTATATCAGCACATCCACAGCCTCATAGTCACAGAAAAGTGCTTCATGCTGTAAGAGGTAGTCAATTAACGGCTACATAATCCTAACAGTTGCTGAAACACTGTTGTATATGTTGTCAGAGAAAGAGAGTTCATGTTCATGCAATGTTACTATAGCGTCTTCCTGCATTCCTTAAAACACAGTTGTGAGAAACGCTACTTACCAGGGATAGTTGTTACCGGCTAGATAATATAGCTAGATAACCATGGCGACGGTGGACAGTGAGGGTCTGTCAAAGAACTGAGATACAATTATTGATCTATCTAAGCTATCAATCCATCCCATAACCCTTGTCATATTCCAGGAATGCTGCCATGACAATCATATTTATCAGAACTCTGCAGCCTGATAACCATCACAGAATTAATTGGAGCGCGCACGCGCGCGCACACACACACACACACACACACAGCAACCTATCAGAGCTGGGAAATGTATGCGTGAGCTGTTCTATTTTTATTAGACAGTGTCAAACTTATTGTCATTCTGTTGAGGTATTGACTCTCGCTACTGCATGCTGGTATATACTCAGAGTAGATATGAAAAGTTTTGGAACTATTTAACGATTTTTTTTATCTTTAGTATTACCTCAAGGCCCCAAACAAAAATGTTTGAAATCTCTCTCTCTCTCTCTTTCACTCCCAGGACAGATTCCATCTATCAGATGGGGAGCAAACACTTTCCTAGGGACTAGGAAAAAGAAATTGAAGCTGATTCCTGACAGTGCAAACCTCACTATGCATTCCATATTTCCATAACCACCAATACTGTTGGCAAGTATGGAAGGATTCTCATTGCCAGAATACCATAATAAAAATGGACAGCACCTTGGATGAGTAAGTATGCACATCCTTCACTTCAGGCTTCAAGCATTTTAATCCATTTTTTTGAAAATGTTGCTTCAACCTTTTTTGTGGAATTTAAATTCTCACTTCCAAGGGTTGAGAAAATGTCTGAACTTTAACTACCTACAGGCAACGTTTTATTGCCAAAGACGATTTTTTTTTTCTTTTATATCATGCCGGTTCAGGCCTATTGCAGACTAATCCCAGACTTTGTTAATTAATCTGGCAAGTTTGCTTTAAGTGGAAATACTGTCAGAATGGAAATGAGCATGAAGTGCTCATCTTGGCAGCGAGGAAAGATCAATGATGGTAGTCTTTTTATATAAAAGTGAGCATTTGGCAGTGAATGAACATTAAAGAAATATAAAACGCTATTTAATACTTAAAAATTAAACCCCAAACCACTTTCCAGCTGAATACTAATGTAAATGGGCATTTAATGGTGTTGTTGATGGATTCAGGTCCAAATCCTGACTGTGCAAAGTATTTAAATTCTATAGTGACTGCCCTCTATTGGTTGAAACTGGGATATTACAATAGAATTTTGCTATTGGCTGCTGTGGTGGCAGCTTTCATCACCAACCAACCGTCCACTGCCCCCCTTCCCTCCACTCTTTGCTACGTACTGGCACTCACCCAGACACACAAACACAATGGAGGCAGCCTCTCTGAGCTACAACATAGGTACCACATAGAAAGGGCCATGAATGTGCTGCTGTTCTGTTAGAGCTCCAGCTGATTCCAGCGTGGACACGAGATAATCTGAAGCAGTTGGCTGTTAGCTCTGACTACCAGCTTGCTGTTCACTTGTCAGTCAGTCACACTGTCGAAGTGTCAGGGTGCAGTTGATTTTTTTAGCTGCATTAGTGGCTCATTTTTTTTAATGTTTTAAACTAAAATTCTGGCTGTATCTTACAAATTGCACCTTTAATTACACTGAAAGCACACGTTGTCTTTTTGATACCACCACTCTTGTGTCAAAGTGAGGAACTTATTCTAGACATAGTGGGAGAAACAAACTTTTTAAACATGCACTGCAGAGCAAGAAGTGCTCGAAGCTGTTGGTGGTTTTGACGGCACACTCAGCACTTCAAACCAGCAGATATTCTTTGCTTTTAGTAATAAAGCTATGTTGTGAGATTTAAAAGGTCTGACCTGATGTTGTTGCCTGAAATATATTTTACTACATATCTGTGCCCTTGTGTGTATTCTGGTCATAAATGCTACGCTACTAACAAGGTAACACTGCTATATGGCTCTACAGAGTAAACTTCAAATTTGATATGGGCAGTAGCTGTCTGGGTATACCGTTTACATAGCTTTTCACCCAACAGCCACTCTGATTAAGAAACCAATGCCTCAAAAAGTCAGTGTTGTCATCTTTTACTCTTAGCAACCAAATGAATTAAACTGCCAAACTGCCAGTGCAATAACACAGGCAAAATGTGTAATCTGTTTTAAATGGCAGATTATTAATCCTGCCACAGTTATTAATCAATGCCACTCCGCTGAAATGGGACCGGTTTCTCTCTGTCGACAACATGCGAGTATTAACACTCATCACAGCAGGTTAACGCGCAAACCCACTCACATGTTCTTTTGTTTATCACCCAGTGTTAAATTGTACGGAGGGATGTTAACACACACACACACACATACACGCACAGCTTCCGCTTGATTCAGTGAGCTGAGAACATTTTCATGCATAATGAGGCTCGGTCACAGCTGAATAATTGATAGGGGAAAATGGATTTGGGAATCCATTGTAATGTCTCCTCTGAGCGAAATAACCACCATCCCAAAACACGACACCACTAAAATATTCATACCAGCGAGAGGGCGTTAGGGGATAGAAAGAGTGTGCGTGTGTGTTAGTCAGAATCATAATTTAGTGTTAATCAAATCAATACTCACATTTACCTGAAGCAGCCTGATGTTGCCCTTCATGCTTCCTGCCCACTGTTTTGCTGTGTTCTGATCCACACATCTCACACATCCTCTTTTGCCCTCTGAAGTGCACTTCTAATACAGTTAATGAATACTGCAGCTTTTCTAGAGGGTGCAGATAACATTGTAGCATGAGATTTTTTTAAATGCCTAATGCTATCAGTATTTCGTAAGCTGGTATTCACTCTTAATATGTCAATTTCCATTTAAAAGATCTGAACCCGATTCATACAAATTGTATGATACCTGCCTAACTGAAGGATAAATGACACTGACTTCTTCAGCTTAAAATAAGGGTTTTCATTACCATAAGGCATTAAAGGAAGAGTTCACACACAAATTAAAATTCAGTCATTATACACTCGCCCCCATGTTGGTGGAAAGTCAGGTTTCTTTATCCACAAAACATTTCTGGAGCTTCACAGCAAAACAGTGTTGCTGCATTCTCCTAAGCAACACTGAAGAAGCTGGGGACTTGTTTTGAAAAGTAAAGGGAAAAAAAACATAAATTGGCTCACTCCATACAGGCAGTCTCTGGAAGCCCTAAGATTCCAAATTGATTTAAAAGACATTATTTATACCATTTATAAGCCGATGGAGCCTTTTTTTAAAAAGTTTTAAAACAAGTCTCCATCTTCTTAAGTTGTTTGGGAGAATGCTGCAACGCTGTTTTGCTGTGAAGCTCCAGAAATGCAATCCCAGATATGCACTCATACGGGATTTACACTAATAAAACACTAATATAATGTTTTTTGCCTCTGTGATGTTTGAGAAGAGTGGCAACAGGGAGGTGTCCATGTCACTCCTGAGTGAAAATAAAAGAATATAAAACACCAGCTACACTCTGTGGTTTTCACTTGTGCACCACCAGCAGGTTGCAAGCAAGTCCACGTGCTTTTTCAAAGGTGGCAGCCTCATGCACGTCAGCACCTCATGCATATTACAGAATATACACCTAGTTTTAGAAACTGAAAAGAGCCACAGCTGTCACGGCTTGTGCCAGAAACACCAGGAACAGAGGGATTTGGACCCAAGTGCAGAGACCACAGGCAATGCAGGTT
>JBBPCS010046210.1:0-19576 GCA_037974645.1 Hollardia meadi
CTTATTTATGAAGGCCTGAAAAGTGGAGCACTGTATTTCATGAATAAATAAATCTTTTATACATATATCTATTTGTTGTTTTTTTTAATCAACTAATAATCGATTAATCAAACAATAATTGACAGACTAATCGATTATCAAAATAATCGTTAGTTGCAGCCCTAGTTATCAGTCAAGTCATCTTTGAAGGTTGGTATCAGTTCGGTGCCGTTAGGCCGGAACCTTACCACCACCTTGACTTGAACAGGAATACAAAGAACTCTATGAAGCTTAATTATCTCTATTATGTTCTACAATCTGTGAGGCTAGAACTCACAGAAAAGGCCATAAATTTAATGATTGAGGGAGTTGTTTAAAATCTGGTAACTGCATGGATAACTAGATAAAGATGCGTCAGATTCAGCTCAGCAGGTGATCGACTGTTGAATCACATACGTTCGCCTCACAGTATTATTCAAAGCAGTACGTTGCCACGTCAGAGAACAAGACAACCTTTTAGAAGTTGGGAAAAGTGGAGACAAACAGCTCAATTAATCAAGCTTAAGTTAGTTTGATCAAGTTGAAGTTCATGTTGACCAGCTGCTAACCAATTTCCTGAGGAAGGCCTGATTAATGTTCATTGTTTTGGTTACACAACTATTGGTTAAAAGGGTTAAAAGGACTGTAAAGAGGTGTATATAGGAGTTACCTCAGGCTGGCCGATCTCTGTCAGGGCTGATGCACGTCCGAAAAGTAACAACAGCACATCCAGTGTGGAAAGTCCAAGTTCCTGAGAAAGCAAAAGGAAAACAAATTATCACTCTTTTCACTACAAATCCAGTAATATGTCTTGTTTCCACCAAGCAGGTCGGATTGTTCAGTTCGGTACGTATTAGAACAAATACTTTTGCGTTTCCATTATCAAAAGCTGTGGGTGGTACCAATAGAACCGTTCCGTCACCCCTCCGTTGAGGTACCTAGCACACTGATCCGATACTAAAAGGTGGAGTTAAAACACGGAAGACAACTGACTGGTAAATCAGAGAAGCCAGTCTGTGCTCTCATGTAGTTATTTCCCCAACTCTCCTGTTTTTAGTCTTAAATATTATAGAAGCCCTCAGGCTTTTCTCAAACAAAGCTCATCTCCCTGTTGTAACAACCAACCACACACTGAAAAGTGGTGAAGAAAAAAACACAAAACGTAGCAGTAATGAAGCCTACAGTCAGCGATACGCGGCGTGTTAGAAAGTTAATAAATGCTGCAGCTTCTCAAGATTCGGCTCCTCTGTGGTTACCCCTGAAGCTCCGGTAACCACCCCGCCTACATGAGGTCTGCGATGGCAATGCCAAACAGATCTAGGGTTAAGGTACTTTAATTATGGGTTGCATACGGTTACCAAGGGTACTGTACCGAACGCACTTTGGTGGAAACGCAGATATAATGACCTGCCACATTTAAGAAGATGTGTGTGAGAAGAGAAAAGGGACCTTTTTTCCCAAATGATTAACAGCTAAAGAAGAATACATTCTTTCTCTATTTTTTCTTTTCCTTTTTTTTACAAGATTTAGAGATTTTTTATTGCCTTTATTTGACAGTTGATAGTAGAGACTGACACGAAACATGTGGAGAGAAGACATGACTTGCGACAAAAATGTCCCTAGCTGGAAATAAACCAGTGGTGCTGCATTTATGTGCAATATGTTGTACAACATTATTGTCTGGGTAGTGCAGAGAAGATAAATGTGAATAATATATGAAAACTCATAAAATGTTTGTACAAATATTGTACAGTAGTGTAAAGTGCTGCAGTGTAAAGTGCTGCAGTTTTGGCACTGATGTGCATATCAGTAATACGATTACCTTGGGTGTGCTGGTTTCCAGTAAGGCCAGCGCCTGGCTGAAGGCCTGCTCTGCATTGTGGCTGCGGAGGTCAGCCAGAGCAGTATGGGCATCCCGCACCATAGAGCTTAACTCTTTACACAAACTGGCTTTACCATCATCCACCTTGTGGTTCTGAACAGAAAACACATCACAGCAGGTCAGACAGTTAATTAAATGACTCTAATGACTTTGAAGCTAATTTAGAAATACAGATGACAATACAAATGACAGACGCAGAGTTCCCCACGATTCATTTGCAGCTGTATTACATGACATTTAAGCACAACCTTACCTCAGCTTCAGACTGATTTTTGTTCTTTGATTTCTTCTTTGTGGCGTTGCTGGACTCCGCTGGACTCTCTCTCTGGACTTTCCCAGTCTTTGAAGAAAACTCACTGGAAGCACACAATTTTTAATCAGCTATACAGTCTGAAATAAATCATATTCTGCCACACATAACTGTTATTAGGGTTGTAGAAGTATCAAAGTATTGAATTTCAATACCATGTGTTTAAATCAATACAATATGCACACTTGATAGTATTGAAAGTATAAGTTATATTTTTAAAAAAACAGATCTCCAATCAGATTCTCAACTCCAGGCTGCACAGATATTAACATTATCAAGTACACTGATCAGCCACAACAATGAAACCATTGACAGTTGAATTTAATAAAATTGATTACATTGATAACATTGCTACAGTGCAGTGCAGTACAGTGAATACAGGCAGCAGAATGTTAACAAATTCACATCAAGTAAAACAATAGCAGAAAGTTAGGTACCAACTGTAGAGACAAACCTGCCTTTTTAATATTTTACTATATTCTTAAATATATTTATCTCTCAGTAGTGTAAAAAATATAGCAAGTACAAGATCATCAATAGTTCTCTCTTTCATTTCTTCACTTTTCATGTATAACAGCATTTTTTTTTAAAGTGAGCTGGGGCAGAACGTTGGGGTTATAAGGGTCCTAGTGGCCATGACATAATTTGTCATAGCCTTTGATATTAGTAGCAGTACTTCCACTGACCTTTTTGGTGGTTTAGAGTCTTTAGTACTGTCCTCTGCATGTGTTGTCCTTTCATTTTCCCCTGAAGACAAAAAAATTGGTCATGAAGTCTGGTTCATCAGTCATAAATATAAAATACATTAACACGCCTCAGATCTGAGATCAGAGGTTTGTCAGCTAAAACGACTGAATTCCAAGCACAATTCTAAATACTAAGTCTGGGGTTTGGGCCAATTCACAAGATTAGGGATCTGGGTCAATCAAGGTATTTTCTTCACTCCAATGATACAAAAAAAAAAAAAACATAATACAAAATATCTATGTCTGCAAAGAACAATTATTTTCATTATGGATTAGGCAAAGCATGATTATTTTCTTGATTAATGGATTAATCGTAAAATGTCAGAAAATGGTGAAAAATGCCCATCATAAATTCCAAAAGCTGAAGGCGGCAACTTCAAATGTGTTATTTTGTCAGACCAACCATCCACAACCCAAAAAAAAATAAATATTTTTTTACAATGATCTAAAATTGAGAATGCTTGTTTCAGCTCCACAAATGTTAAAGGTGGCAGTGCAGAGTTATTCAGTAGTCAACTATTTAAACTGCTTTCACCAATTTTAACGTAGCTCTACTTCATGGGACTTGGTATTGGTGGGCCCTCAAAACAGGACAACCTTCACATTGACAAATTAAACTGCGATGACACAGCAAGAAGAAAAACATTATTCTGTATAAACTAAAAAATGAAGTAAATATAGAATATTAACAGATCATTTTAAAGATCAGTTTCTAACTCAACTGTCATTACAAAACATCCCTGTTTTACCTGAGCTATGTTGAGTGCTTTATATACTATATAAAAACCTGATTGTTAAGTACATAACAAAACTAAACAGGTATGGTGACAACAACAACAAAGAGACATCATCTAAATATTTTTCACAGAGCACAGAATGCTCATTATGTGCAGGTTTTGACCATTAATGCAATGGGTCGCTGTTTTGTTTGCACACCAGAGGCACAGCACTAGTTCACTGACCGCCAGGTGGTGGTAACGTGCCAAGAAATGCAGCAAAATGTGCCAACAAAAACAACTGCTAGTTTGCAAACATGGATGTAAACAATGCAAGTTTCAAACTTTGCTGTACATGTGTTTTATAAAAGCGAAACCATTCAACAAGTTTGTTAGACCTCAAATATACCCAAGGTCAAAAAGGAAAGGGTCAGGTGTGTTGGCACGTGTTAAAGCAAACTCACCTGTTTTCTTGACCATTTTATTCTGTGAGACCTGTCAACACACAAATTAAATTAAAAATTAAACACATTATACATCAAACATCATCTGAGACCACATCCACACAAACTGACAAACAAATGTGCCAGCTGTCTCGTCAACATGTCAATTATATTCTAAAAGCTGCCTGTTCACCCTGAAAACTACTGTTGTAACTAACAAATATCTGTCAAAATAACAGCACTATAATTTTTTTTGCATATTGTTCAACCCTAGTCTGGATTATTTTGCCCAGAATTTAAATTAGGGGGAAGATAAAGATAATAATAATAATAATAATAATAATAATAATAATAATGAGCTATTATTATATTCAGTACTTAGGATAATCAGGCCATCGGAATGGAAAAGGAAAAAACTAAAAGATAACTTTTTTATCTTAGTAATTCATTTTCTCTTTAAAATGTTCTTATGTATCTGTTCATTTTCCTTTTAGACATTTTAATTTAAGCTTTTGCATTTCAGATTTTAATTTGAGCGATTACATTTAAGCTTTCCAATTTTCCTTTTCAAGATTTTTAATTTTACTTTCCATTTTCAAATTGCCACTTCACAATATGATTTTGTCATTTTAATTTCCAGTTTTCTTTTCCAATTTCCTTTTCTTTTAATGAGTGCCAAGTACTAAAAATGAGTACTTTTGTAAAATTGAACTTGAGAAAGTTTAAGGTGACCTCTTTTTTTTGTTAACAAACAGCCCAAGCAGATATAGAGTTCACTATCATACAAGGAAGAAAAGAAGCAAATCCTAAAATGTATGCTCTGGAACTACATAATGTTTGGCATTTTTGCTTGAAAAATGATCAAAAACAGCAGCTGATTAATTTTCTTTTGATCAATAAATTGATCACAAATTTCCAATTTAGACAAAACAATTTGTTGTTTGATTTTGAAAAATCTCTTCTTTCACCTAAAAAAACAAACTCATGCATCTGATATTTATCCTCAGAGTGATCATGAGCGTCAAACACTCTTCAAACTCACCATGATTGTCCCAATAAAAGTGAAATCAATCTCAGTGTTTTGTGACAAACGTTGGTAAATGGAACACAGAGGTACTAACCTTACTCTGTGGACCTGTGTTTTTAGCTGGATCAATCTTATTAACAGCTTTTACAGACTGTGATCGTGACCGCACTACGTCCGGTCTGTGGAAAAATCACAAAAATACAACAGATCATCCATCAAGTTTATCAGCACCTATTAATCATGTTTGTGCAGTGCAGCACACACACATACCTTTGTCTCTGAGTTTTCTTAGTCGGTACAACTGAAATACAAAGCACACAAACATGAGTTTCAGTTATGGAGGTACAGCAACCTATGAAGGACAATATTATTCATATTAATAAACACAGTCTGTAATTTCTGCTGCTAGGGGTGTCTCAATCAAAACACAAGATGTTAAGTAGTGTGGGGTCTTCATTGTTAAAAAGCACCATTGCAGATAAAAATCTATCTGACGTGACTCAGGCAGAAATGTTCACAGACGAGGTAATGTTTTAAAGTTTGATTCATGTTACGTTTATTTGCATTTGCTGACTTCCTTCCTCACTCTGACTCTCTCCTGGAAGTTATAGTGGCGGGAGACCAAATAAAACGCACCGATACCTTGGATAAAATTAGATTTCTCTGGTTTCGAACATTGTTGGAATCATTTGGGAAATGTAAGTACACAGCTCAACCAAATATATAACAAAGTCCAGTCTGTTTTTTTTTTTTGACATTTTGATGCAGAAATGCTACATATTACATCTTTTTTTTAAATTAGATCTCACAAGAAATAAACCTGCTTACATTCAATTTAAAATGGAAAAATTAAGTGCAAGATGTTAAATTATTCATTACTTTTCCTTTTATTGATTTAGATTTTTGAGCTGCATTTAAATGAAAAGATGTGGACATCTTGGAGTATTAGAAGCTGTTTACTCTAGATTGAGGCATTGAGGTCAACTTCCAGAGACATATGATTTAAGATGCTGTTGTGAACATGACATGAGTGCAGTGAAAATACCTTTGGGTTGTGCCATTTCCGTGATGAATTTCAGGCGTTGTTGATCCAGGTCTTTGATTCCCTCTTTGTCGTCCTGACACAGACTGCGGGCTAAATTGTTTGCTTCAATGGCCATTTTGACCTCTCCCAAGGAGAACAAAGCCTCACAGTAGCGATAATGACCCTGCAAACAAACCATACTTTAACTTCTCTTCAACATTACTGGGCAGGCAGTACAGTGTGACAAAAATCATGTGACTTCAGAGATAATGCTCCACATGAATTGGCTACGTAAAAGTCGACATTTCCTCAGTTTCTGTTTGTGATGTCCAATCCAAGTACTTAAAGTTGAGTATCTATTGATATTTATTGTTGTCTATAGTGCATATAATGCATATATAGTACTTTGTATAGAGAGGTGACAGCAAGTTTAAGGCATCTTTTCTTTTTTAAATCTTATAATTAAAGTGATTAATTTATGCATCACCTGGCATATGTGGAATTGCTCCCATTTTGAATCTGTGCTCAACAAATGGTGAAATACATGCCAGTCTTTCTTGTTCAGGGGCTAGTTAAAAAAAACTCCCTACAAAACTAATAAAATAATTTATGCCTCCCAATGACTCACAACACAGTTGAACACTCCCTTTAAAATGTGTATCTTATTACATTTGAACAGGATTAAGAGTGTACAGCCATGCTAGCAGCTCTGTGATAGGGTACTTGTAGCTAAACGCCAACTTGCTCACAATAATGACAATGCTAACACATTATGTTTACCATTTTGACCATCTTAGTTTAGTGTGTTAGCATGCTAGCAATTGCTAATTAGTGGTCAAAACAAATCACGCCTGAGGATGATGGGATATTCAAGTTATGCAAGCTCAAAGTGCGACGTGTGACTTATAATAGAATTATACATTAGTTTCTGAGAAGTCCAATTAGCATTCACAAGAAATCAAATAAACCTGTTATAAAGGAAATAATTAAATGTAGAAATATAAATTCAAACACACACACCTGAGCCTGTTTGATACCTCCATACCCGGCAAAGAGCTAATTTTGGCCTTGAAACATTTTCTATTGTAATAAAATAGAAATGTAGAGTATAAAAAGAAAGGGAGCATTTAACAATGTTGCGAGTCCTTAAATCTCACCCACACTGAATTAACCTCGCCTCTATGATGTCAGCATCAGTACTGATACAGCTGATTGGCTCAGGAAGTCCAATTTTCTGTACTAAATGTTGAATCAGGCTCATTTTCTCTGATGCACGTCCATACTACGTTACTGTAACTAGATCATGGAAGAAATAAGTACCTTTGACCAGAGGGGTTTTATCAGAGTAGCACGTTTTCCATCACCAACGGCTTTTCTGAAAAATCAAATATTCATGCTGGGGTTAAAACATTTATAAAAGCCTTTTAACTAACACCCACATTTAACGAGCATCTCAGAATCACTCCGGCAAACATGATTGAAGTATCAATAGTTTAAAAAACACTCCTAAAGAATATTTTTAGAATTGAGTGAGTCATTGCTAGTTTACGATACTCACGCAGAACAACTTAATCTCATGATATATACAATACACCATTTACATTTACACAGGCCTAGCAGGACTTTAAATAAAAATTAAGTGAGTTTCCATCCAACTGACCAAAAGACGAGAAAAAAATCTAAATATTGCCCCCCAAAAAAAGGTTTTTAATGTGACAAAGTGCAATGAAACATACTTGCTGAATAAATCACGATGTACTTGACTTAACGTCCACTTAATTTAGATCATCTCATTGTGCTGTCTTTTTCAGAGAATTAACAGCACCAGCTCTTTATCTCAATGAACCGACTCGTACTATTGGCCTAATGGCAGATGGTGAATGAAAACACATTGACTATGCATTTTCTTTTTCCAATTTCCGTGAAATTCAAGTCAAATTGACACCAAAGTTGGATGGAAACCAAACAGCACCGCCTGGTGGTGTACTGATTATTGGCAGACATAGAAGCAATCTCCTAAGTAGGAAAGTTGACGGTGCCAAAACCAATTTCTCCTGCTCCGAGATACTTGATAAATAAAAGTCCTGCTTTCTTGTATTCATTTGACTTTATAAAAAAGGATTCTGTCATTACTTACACTCCACTTGAAAGGTCAATGAAATCAATGTTAGCTGTCTTTATCCATATATTAAATTCAATCACATCTTTTCATCTGATTAGTACTCCATTTATTTACATGTAAGGTGCTCTAGAATAAGTGGTACTTACAGATATTTCTTAGATCGGATATAGCATAGAGCTCTGTTTCCATAAATGATGTGGTTGTCGGGGCTGGAAGGAGAAGAAATTCATTTAAGTTACAAAACTACTCGGATTTACCAAAATATTTGTTACACCTATATAATCTAATACCCTGCAATGAATCCCGTTTTTGTGAAACTTTGTGTTCACGTTTTTGTTGAGTCAGAGAGGTGGTAAATCAGCTCTGTGGCCTGTTTAAGGCAGCTTTGTGTTTCATTGAGAGGTGTTTCTGATCTTCTGTCCCCTTAATGTATTTAATAAAATAGAAGGTGTCAACAAAAAACTGACATACCTAAGCTTCACAAAGACAGGGATTACTTGCAGGCCCATTAGAAAATGAGCAACCCTATAAAACATATTTAAAACAATACAGATTTTTTTTATGTCTGAGAAAAAGACACATTTTAAAGATAATGCTGATTAAGTACTTACTAATATTTTATGGCTTTGGAATAAAACCTCACAGCATCGTCATACTGCTGCCTCTTAAAGTTCTCATTTCCTTTTTTCTTCATTTCTTCACTTTTCTGGATGAGGAACATGACAAAGCAAACGTTTAGTTCTACAAGAACAAGGCAAACACTTTTTTGAACATGGGATAAAAAACAACATTTAATTAATAATGGTGTGTCAGCAGCGTGAGATTGCCACAGGCTGTGCCTCGTGGCCGTCACTGATGTGCATGTACTGCATGTTTCAAAGAATGTGGTCATCCTCGTTCCTCCTGATCTAAAAATAGATGTAAGGGCAGAGTGGGTGGGGGCTAAAAGTCCTCAGCTGCGCTCAGCAGCTCAATGTAGAGTCGTATTGTGCTGTATTCACTAAGCCACAATCACTTTTCAACAGTCCAAACAAATCTAAAAGATATTACTTAAACACTGCGGGGGCAAGAGTACAAGTAGAAACAGCCCAAAGAGATGTTAGATGAGGAGCTGCAGTCAGCAGGGTCTTTTACTGCACCTCTTTAGCTCCCCTCCAACAGGTAAACAACTTATTTTATCTGCTGTGTTGTGTAATGGAGAAACAATCACAGCAAAAATAACGGAGGAAATGCAACGTGTTAACCCACCATTTTACAGCCGCTCTTTTATGTCACAGTCTCGATCAGTCCTCTGCTTTTAGAGTTAGGACAAGCACGTCATCAGTTAAAGACACACCTTCAAACGGGTAGCCCCCCGTTTAATGGAAATGCAAATCCCTGCCGTGCTGGGTTGCCGCTCCAAGCCAAACAGAGCCAAGCCAGGCCGGCACAAGTATGGGAAAGCCCCAACAGATTAGAGCCCTGCACAGGACAAAAAACCTCCAGCCCTAGCCTGGCCCCAGCTTGACAAAGTCTGCGATTTCTCAGCCCAAGACCGACACCAACTATAAGCTCTCTCTGATGCGCAGATTGGCTTTATGTTCATCCAAATCTGCATGCAAGCATCTAACAGTCCTTGTAGGCTATATTGCCTTTTAAATTATGTTGAGCAACACAAGCTTTCCATGTACTTACCTCTGGCAAGAAGGTTATGTTTTCACCAATGTCCGTTTGTTGGTTGGTTTGTTGATTACGCAAAAACTACTGAATGGATTTCCAAGAAACTTGGTGGAAGGATGAGGCATGGGCCAAGGAATAACCCATTAAATGTTGGTGTGGATCCAGGAATTTTTATTCCAATATCAGTATCTATGGACATAGTCGTGACCATAATGACTTGTAGTAAAGTTACTTCCAATTTCAATTAAGCCAAGTGGGAAAGCAAAACTGAAAGTGTCACGAGTTGCTGCAGTTTGATGCTAAGGCTTAAATAAGAGGGCTGTTGGGCCTTGGTGGAGGTATGCGCTATAATTTCTCAATAAACATGGAGTAGAGTCTGTGCTCAAATGTAAGTACAAGTTACAGAACAAACATCCAATTATATCAAAGCGACAGCCTGTAGATCATTTTGTTGTCCTTACCTCTACATGGAAGGGAGATGGTTGAGCAAACAGTGCCTTCATCGTCCTCTCCAAGTTGGTACCCATTTCCTGAATATACTTAGCAACTGATTAAAAGCAAAAAGAAGAGTGTGTGTGAACTATCAACATACAAGCTCTAAAGGTTTCAGTGTTTGCAGAGTAGAAAATATAATCAGACACCCACTAACTGCCCCAGCAATTTAGGTTTTCCTGAATTACTACAAATGAGACTTGAGACTAACTTGTGAGTAACTTGTGTAAATGTCCAAGATGCATTACTGAATGGTTTTGTAGCAGTCTATGTGAACTGTACTGTGAATGTATCTCACACTCTGTGAAGATAAAATGCAGGGCTAGGAAGCAGGTTTGTGGATGGCCAAAATCCATGACGCGCAAACGAATAGCCGGCTCTCCTGTTCGCTCCAACCAGTGTAACGCATCCTCCAAATCCTCTGGGGAATGCTAAAGGTACAAAATCACACTCACATTAGGTTGTCAAATAGAGAACTATCCAAATATTCCTACTGACCAATATACAGTCTCCAGGAGTCATTAAGAGGGTTCCAGGGGGTGCCCAGCAAAAAAGGTAATAATTTATCTTCACTCTAATTCCATCTACAAGTACCTCAACTCAGAATATCACCAAAGACAGATTTCATAAAAGTGGCCAATTTTCCCCAAGTTAAAACCTGTGTATCTCAAACCATAGCATTTATGGGTATATTTTTTTTTATTGGCTGCCATGATTGCATGAATGTAACAGATGACAACAAACAATTTAAATAATGTTGATCATTTAAACCTGAACAATACCAAATCCACATAATAAGGTCTGTATTGGTGCGAATTGTATTGTATTGAGAATCAGTACAGTATCACAAAACGTACCAATGAGATACTCAGGAGTATCGATATTTTCTTACACTCCTATTTAATGTGGTAACTGCTGCTTCATTACTGCCAGAGAGGTAAATAAACATTTCTTACAAACTTCATATGAATGTTTGTATGTATGTGAATGTAGGGCTCCACATTCAAAACTACATTCCACATGGTGTCCCACAGGGCTCAATACTTGGTCCACTTTTTTTCATCATTCACGTTTCCACTTAAATTATACAACACAATTTCATAACTACGCAAATAACACATGTATCTATGAAAGGTGCTATAGAAATTGAGCACATTAACATTATATTATTATTAACCATATTCAAAGCACAAGATAATTTTTTCAGACTCACCAAGTTAAACATGTTGCTTATCCAGAAAACATGCTTTGTTTGGTCCTTTTTCAACTGGAACAGAGCATAAACGAGCAGTTTAGATCAAAAGCAAAAGTTCCAAAATGGTAATACCAAAAGAATGGCTATCAACAACACAATCTACCCTTATTTTTTTCTGTGTTAAAAAGAGTGCGTTACATACAACAATCAGCCACAACATTAAACCACTGACAGATGAACTGAATGACATTGATCATGGCTACAGTACAATGTTCTGGTGGAAAACTCTGGGTCCTGGTATCTAAGATACCCACAGACTGGATTTTGCTGCATTATTTGCCTAATCTTCACAGTTCAGATGTGTTGGAAATGAAAACAGGAAAGCACAAAAGAAACTATACTTTACGTTCCTTTGGTTTCATAGCTCTTGAAAGTTTCTGTTTGGTCAAAAAGAGCTATTACTTAGCTACTACATAATCAACTTACAGTTCCTCTTTCCAAGGCTCTGAAGATTGCTTCCAATGTTTCTATCTTGTGAAGGTGCCTCAGACTTAGATCTTCACTGTCATTAGAAGGAGACAATTACAAAGTCTCAAACAGTCCAAACATTTAAGATAAAACGTGTTATTTGGAGGTTTAAAAAATTATTCAGATATCAATCATAATTGTACTTACTTTGAGTCGATTACACCTATTTGTAAAGCCCAGCAAGCAGGAGCGCTGGACTCTTCCCGCTGCAGCAGAATGGGAAGCCAGAAAGCACAAATTTTCATCCGCTGAGAAGCCTCTCTTCTGGTATCGAGAGAGATACTGCTCCATCTTTCAAAAACCTCATCTGAAAAACAAAATGATGCCGAAAATACACTTTCAAGCAGTTGAGAGCAGCATAGAGAATTTATTATTTCTATTACTGGATTGTGCAGTGCACATTGAGCAGCGTCTGTAAATGTGCCAATGTTAGCCAAAAGGCTAATTTTCAACGGCTATCCCTCGGCCTTGTCTATTCAAGACGAAACAACAGAAAAATTCAATAAAGCGTCCGTTTTCTGTTTCGCTGAGATCTCCAGCTGGCTCTGGCGGAGTCGCAGGTCACCTTTGTTAAACTTTGACTGAGCGGATGTGTTCATTGGGTGATGACAGAGCAACAGAAGTGTGGCTCTGAATATGTTGTATTAAGACTTAAATGTCACTTACCTGATGGGCTGAAGGTGATAATGGAATTTTCCTTCTGACAGGCCACAAGTTTCTGAAGGGAATAAGGTTAATAGGTGACATACAGAAAACAAGAATTTGACTAAATGCTCTTATTTTTATTATTGGCTAAAAACTCACAGCAGTCATTCGATCTCTGAAGTCTTCGCAGTCATCACCAAAGTCGCAATCAGAGTCTGAATCCAACATCTTGTCTAACTCTGGAAGAACATTTGCATAAATCACTCAAATCCACTTTACAAAACATGCTGTCGTGAATTATTTGAAAGTTGCAGGTTGCTTATTTCAACTGATTTTACTGTATGAAAATCAACATACAGGAATTTGAAACTTTCTCTGTTTTACACAATTGTGAGCCAACTATCTTTGGGACTGTTGGTCAGACTGCACAAGCAATATGAAGGTTTCACATTGGCCCCAAAACATTGTAATGAAACTCTAAAAAGTTAACAGGTATCATAATTATTGTGAGGTAAACAATAGAAATTTGCCATTCTCGTTACAAAATAATAATATAGCAGGAATATGAGCTTGCGTGCATTTGATTGGCTGAAGCAGCACCATGTCAGATGATGCTGTATTGTGTTATAGCAAAAGTTGAGCCAATTTCATCTTTGATCAAATTTCATATCAGATTGCATTTCATCACTCCTCCAACTACAGAACATTGCTGTAATTTGCTGTTTCTTTGTCCTTCTCCTCTAGTGGTCATCTCTTTGAGCTGCATCAGGATCCTTGTTCTTATCAATTTATTTTTTTGGTGACTCTTTTTTCCCTTGTTTCCTTGTTTCCATGATCTAGTCTCCCGTCGCCTCCTTCCACTTAGTAACAACTGTGTTAAAATAAAAATCAAACTGCTCCTGGGGTGGGCCCAGCTCTGAAAAGGACATCAGATTGTTGTGGTTTGTATTACACAGTGTATTCATGACTTTACTATGAATCCTGCTTTGTTTGCGGAATCCAAGTTCACATGAGATCACATGCTTTTGTTCTCAAATCTGCTGTAGGAAAAATGCTATCTGAATTATCGGCTGTAGAGATGTCTGCCTTCTCTCCAATATAATGGAACTAGATGCAACTTTGCTTGTGGTGATCAAAGCACCAAAAATTACAGTTTCATGTAGGAACTATTTTCTTTCTACTGAACTACACCGTATCACAGCGCAGAAGGAAACGTACATCTAGTCATTGATAAGAGGCTCATGCTCATGAGAGGGTGGGATGTAAACATTAATGGCGTCCTCAGCTGAGTTGAAATGTTAGCTAGCTCAGTTAGATTAGTTACCTAGAGTCTCTTCCATGAGTAGATGCACACTTCCTTCTGCGCTGTGATACAGAAAGAAAATAGTTCCGACATTAAACTGCTCACAACAAGGTCTGTGGATCATCTTGAATAACCGGGTCATAATTTCTGGAAAGAGACATTGCTGTTAAGTTTTTCAAATGTATTTACTTGGCACTTTGAGCACCACAAGCAAAGTGTCATCTTGTTCCATTATATTGGAGAGAAGGCAGACATCTCTACAGCCAATACCTCCAAAACTCTGCACTCGCAACAAAACAATCTAGATGGATAATTAGCATTACAGGTAAGACCCTCAGATAGCATTTTTCCTAAAGCAGATGTGAAAACAAAAGTGTGAGGAGGATTTTCAGCTAGGACTGAACGTGGATTCAGCACACAAAGCAGGATTCAAACTAAAGTCATACTTACCTCAACAATCTGATGTCCTTTTCAGAGCTGGGCACAGCCCAAGAGCAGTTTGGTTTTATTTTTAACACAGTTGTTATTAAGTGGAAAGGAATGAAGAAGGAGACAGTACAGGGAAAGATTAGAGCATGGACAAAAAGAGAGACAGTAGTTACAAAATTTCAAACATCTGAACTTCGTTTGGCTTGGTCAAGTTTGCATTTTTATTACAACCACACTGGAGTGGCAAAAACTGGCTGTTCCAACCATTAATCCAGTACTTTAAGCTAGTTTTCATGCATTCTCTATTACTATAACATCCAAAATTAATAGCTGACTCAATATGTGAATCTTTTTTTACTCATATCTTTTCTTTTTTTCTAATTAGTTGAGCTACTCTACAATCTCTCCACATATCTGACGGTAACTGCAGAAGCAAAAGTACATCTTGTTGGGAATCATTAATACTGATACAATTTTAAAATCGAGGGAAATTAAGATATTCAAATTAAATTATTCAACCACAATATTTGCCATCACAGATTTAAAACAATAACGTCAATGTTACCCAACTACGTGTTTGTGTGGCTAAGTTAAAAACCTGAGCCACCAGTTGACTTCATTAAAGTGACATTACTCATGCTTTTTTGAGTTTGAAGCAGGACCAATGTAACCGCTAGCTTACATAAGTCTTATTGATGTTAGCTATGTTTTCTTTAGCTAATGTTGGTAATTAATGGCAGACCATTGTAAACGCCCGTGACGTCAATTATAGCGGCTACATATTGCGTTATTGTTGACATGAACTGACCTAGCCTTACTACAAAATGCGTAGTAGAGTATTTTAAGTTATTTGTCATGTTTTTATCGGCCTTCCTTGTTTGTTCATAATGGTGTTAGCATTTTAGCCTACTGGCTAACCTACGTAGCATGGTCTAATTCCTGTCAGTACTTCGCTTACATTTGGAAATTAGTCCACTGTGAAACTACATTAAACTGTTGTGTGGTTCATGTAGCAGCTTGATCAAAGCTAATGTTATCATCTCATAACGTGGCATTTTAATTGCGGTGCCACACTTTTCTTCCTACTTTTAGTGCGACGCAACGAACCACGAGCCAAGCTAGGGTTGCTATTTAGCTAACGTTAAGTACAATCAATCGTAAACCTCTTACCTTGTTGTAACTGTTGCGTGTACGTTTAATAGTCGTCTTAGCTTGTCCTGTTCATATTATTATTAAGTTAAAACTGTGGTGTTGTCTCGCAGCGACGCCGACTTGTGTCATCAACACGTTTTAAATTCTTCTTCTTCTTCTCCTAATGGGTTTCCGGCGGGGTGTCCGACGAAGAAGAAGATGGTCCAGTCCTTTTCGGTGTTCTACCATATTCTGTGACCTGGATTTTCAGGGTTAGGATTAGGGTTGTGTTATGGGACATTTGGGTAACAGAATCTGATGGGTCACACAACAATGTATAGTTCATGGTCACAGACTTTGGTGTAGAGAACGTGTTTTATATTTATGTAGACAGTAATTTTTTGTGAAGTGCCATCCAGAAACTGTGTATGCAGGGCACTTGAGTAAATTTTCTTGAATATTTTCATTTATTTCTGGGTGGGAAAATGACTACATACATTTACTGAACTTATGTAAAATTTTGAGGTACTTGTAGCCTACTGTTCTTGAGTATTTCTATTTCATGCCACTCTTTACTTCTAGATTTGATAGAGAAATATTGTACTTTTTGCTCCACTACATTTATCTCACAGCTGAAGTTATTGATTAGTGGAAAAGCTGACGATTGCTTTGTGAATGAATGATCTTTGTTCCTCAGGGCTATTGTTTCGGGATCTTATTGTCCTGAACCGTTTGCCAGACGGCATCAGTTCAAACAGGAACTGGCCAGGATGTGTTGTGTCCCTAATAATGCTACTAGCCTTTTCCTCAGTCGACTGGCATTTGTTCACAAACTTTTTCCGGCAAGCTCCCTTGCCAGAAACACACACACATTTTTTTAATCATTAACAATGACAGGGGCAGTTGTTGGGCAGTTTGGCCAAAGGAACTCTAGGTTTTCCTCACTTTCCACTCTTCTCCATTAGCGGATGGGGAGGTGGGCTCTCTCCTTTGTTCTCCTGAAATCAGTAACCCTTTATCTTTGATGTGTTAAGGACCAGGTTGTTGTCACTTCACCACTACAGCCAGATGTTCCACCTCAAGCCTGAAAGCCGTCTCTCCTTATTGTCTGAAATCAGCCAAAATTGTGGTGTCGCCTGCAAATTTAATTATAGAGTTGGAAGTGGTAACCCAGTAGTTGACCTGGAAAAACACAAGCACCAATACTGAGGCGCAACTGCAGTGGCACAGATTCCAGCCTGGCCTTTTTCTCTCCCCATTTCCTGTCCTACTTCAGCTGTCACTATCACTAAAGGTTAAAAAAAAAAAAAAGCCTGAAAAAATACTTAATTACAGAGTTGGAGGTGTGGATGGGATTGCAGTCATGGGTGAAGAGTGTGAAGAGCAGCCCTCAGCACACACCCCTGTGGTGTGGTTACCAATTCTGACTTGCTGTGAAGAAGTCCATGACCTATGAGCACAGTGAACAACCAAGACCCAGGTTGTCAAGTTTGCTGACCAGTGTGGGGGGTGACGGTGTTCCTGTTCCTCTTTCACAGCTGCTGTGATCCAAATTAGGCAGATGATGGTTCTGATGTGCGAAAACACAAGTTTCTTGAAGCATTTGGGTGTTGCACTTGGCTATGGGTGTTCACACCACTGGGCGATAGTCATTCAGACACTTCACAGATGATTTTTTTGGGCACTGGAATGATGCTGATGGTTTGGAACAGCAGCTTGTTGTAATGATATGTAGAATATTTTAGTAAACACCTCTGTAAACTTGTTGGCACTACATCCAGGCCTGCCGCCTTGCTTGCATTCACTTTCTGGTCCTCATCTGGTGGTGTTGTGAAACTAGTCTCAAATCTCCGGCTGGTAGGTTGATGAGTGGAGCAGACCTCCCTCTCTGGGTGTTGAAGCAGGCAAAGAACTGGTTCAGGACATCAGGCAGTTTGGCCTCATCACATAGATACATTATTTCTGTACTTTTACTCATGTCAAATTTTGAATGCAGTACTTGTATTGTAATGGAGTATATTTTTCACTGCGGCATTTCTACTTTTCCTCAAGTAAAATATCTGTGTACTTCCTCCACCACTGATAAAAAATACATTAACTAATAATTGATCGACTGTATATATGCATTTGTGTATGACACTTTTCTACAACTAGAGGGTGATGTTTTGTCATTGAGGCTGCAGACAATACCACTAGAACCTGGGAACTCACTTATCAATATTTAGAAAATTTTAAGTGAGACACTAAACACAGAACCGTAATCAATTTTCAAGTGTTCACATTGAAAACAATATAAAATATTTCAAGAAAATGGTACATTTAATTTTTTATTAAAATATTTTCAGGAAATCCTCACACAGTGATATGTTTTTCTGTACAAGCCCACATGATTTCTTTTTTACTACCACTACAAAAATGGTTCCCATTACAGCAAGGAAAACTGAATGAATGCATGAATGTTTCATGTTTATCAGTCGTTTTAAGTGAAGGTAAATTACTTTTACATTACAAGAGTACTTATTCAGTTACTGCATTTCCTCAAATAAAAGCAGGTAGTCAAATAAAAGCCGGGTCTAATGGCCAGGGGTGTGGTTGGCATGAACAAATAAAGGCCTGTCCCAAATAAAGGCCAGAGGAAAAAGCAAGGATGGATAAAGTCTTGGTGCCTTTTATAAAATAATCATGCCAAGTAAGTATAATGTACATTCCCATCACTTAAATTTAACATATTATACAATATAAACATGCCATTTTTGTTCAGGATTCGCCATCTTAAGTGTTAACTTCAGTTACATTTCAGTCAGTGTGGTTGTATATGTGTTAATGTCCCAGCCAAACTATATTTTATAGTATTGAAAGCAGAATGCAGCTACAAAACTTTAACAGGGAAAAGAGACCAGATTAGGAAACAAGGAGGCTTCATACTAAAAATATGACTCAATATACTTATAAAACAGAGAAAATTAGGGGGAAAAAAAGGTCTTCCTCTAATATAAGCCTACTTCCAATAAAGGCCCAGTGACTATCCTGGGAAATAAAAGTTACTGTATAACTTTTTTAGGGCAACATAAACATGTTTTTAAGCTAAAATAGTTGAATATATTATACATTGTATACAACAGAAATACAGTGAATTAAATCATGGTAAGTAAACAGCAGACAAAAGTAGTGAGAACAATTTACAACAAAGTCTTTAGTCATATAAGAAATATAAGATTGGAACATAGTAGCTATAAATGCAACTCATCCTGCTGAAATCAACTCTTTTCAAAATGTCAAAAATCATTTCAATGTATGTTTGAATTCATTGGTAAATTTTCTATGATTAGTTATTAAATGAGAGGATATAATGTATTTGGAAATACATTGGTTATTGACATTGAGCCATCTGGTTTTATGCAAATACTGCTTTAAAACAAATAATTGGACTGGATATGTGCAAAGATTTTCTCATTCTTCACACACAGAAAATTGTGAAACAGAGAGTTCCCCAAAAGTGAAAGTGAAGCCCCCTGGTGGTGAGCTGCAGTATATGTCTTAAACCCCTCCCCCTCTATGTTAGCAGATGGGACGTGAGCCAAACTGACAACTCAAAGTACACCTGAAATACATTTTTCCAAAGATGGTTTCTGTCATTTTAGGTAGTTCTTATCACTCTGATGTATGTTAAAGTGTTCATTGTTTAAAAGGTTAAAACAAAAGGTTTAAAATTTAGTAGAATTTAGTGGAATCTACAGGAGGGTTTCCCGTTTACAAACATTACTGGGTGCGTGCGCAACTAGGGGGCAGAAAGCAGCTATAGCGCATCGATTTTAACCAAGACAGAGCACAGATACAGCAGAGATTTCGCATTGTTTGTAAGTTCTTGTTCACTCAATAATAAAATATATCAGAGATGGATCTGTC
>JBBPCS010046238.1:0-19571 GCA_037974645.1 Hollardia meadi
ATATCAGAATTAAATCAAAATTATATTTAAATTGAAATTAACCTTTCCCTACACTTATTTTTAGTTTGAAAACGTTGTTGACTTTTTTTTACAATTCATGATCAAAACTTGAACTTCCAGTTTCAAATTTCATTTTTTCAATAATTTTTTTTTTCAAATTAACAAACCTACATGAATAAATACATGAGGAACACTACTGTAAAGAATGATATAATGATATAAAACCCTCAAAAACACAAAAAAAATATTGTCATTTACACAAAAATGACTTGACAATACTCAGTATAAACAGAAGACTGTATCCTGTATCAGAAACTTTTCAGATTAGCACATTAATCAGGAGACGTGTCTTTGTACCTTCCGCTCTGTGACTTCAGAGGTGCACAGTGCAGCACCTGTGGCTCAATGTAGTAATGCAGTGACGAACCACTGAAGTCACAAAGCCTCGAGTGTTTTGTTTGTCACGTGCTTCGCTGTCTTCTGCTTTGTCCACAAAGCCCCAGACAGCGGCTCCTCCTGCTCTCTCTTCGCTGAAATGGTTTGCGGGTGAGAGGCAATCCATTTACATTTTTACGGCTTTTCCCTAAATGATAAATCAATTTCCCAGACACAGAAAACTGTGTAAAAATCATTAATGAGGTTTCTTTATCATTTTGAGAGGCAGATAATAAAAAATAATAACAAGTGAAGCACTATGGGAGTGGAGGTCATTACCACATGTAATCGGACTCAACGGGTTCCATCAGACTGCTTATCAGCTGTTAATTACCATTGTAATGGAGCAGAGGAAATGATTCATGCCTCCTCTGTTTCTTCTCTCTCTCTCTATGAGTTCTCTGCTCTCTATCAGGTCTCAGAGAGATGCTAATACATAGCAATTTATTCTATTCTGTCGTCTCTCGGTCACACACAGATCAGCTCCTTGCCCTCTCCAAATAGGGCAGATAGCAATTGCAGCCCTCCGCCTCCGCTGTGCACCATCATTAGAAGCTTAGTCACCTTCTGGAGCTGCACCTCAAAAGTCCTAAATTTGTCAAAAAGCCATCAAGTTGACATCCAAGAGCTACGCACGTAAAATTGAACAATTAAGTCCCGACTGATGCCCAAACTCTGGTGGAGCTGTTTTCTGTGCTAAATATAACCACAGCTCGCTGTCACTGTGCATCACGTGACGTCAAGCGTGGGGTGAAATTCCAAAGCCTGTTTGAGCGATGAAATTAATTGAAAAATGTGCGTACTGCATTCGTTAAATATTGCATTATGCAGTTTTTTCTATTTGGCTGTCACCTCTTTTTATTTATTTTTCTATCTATTCTTTTTTTTTTTGTAGCCCCTTACTGCAAATTATAATTTTACAAGACTAAGCTGTATAACAATGTCCAGACAGGCAGTGCTTTCCATTCATTTAATTCCAGAATGAGAATCAACTTGCAGAGGATGAAACTGTCATGAGAAATCTAATCAGTCATGTCTCTGCATATTAAAGAGAGTAATGACATGCTATGGTCAGTGTGCAGTAATTAAGTCTATGGAGTAATCATTGAAAAGCCCCTGCTGAATAAATATGTAGATCTTTTACTTAGTTAACAGTAGCTGTGTAAAAATACTTCTTTACAAGTAAAAATTAAAACTTTGACCCAACAAATAAATCTAAATCTCAAACCTCATTTTGTCTTTTTTTATATCCTTTTGTGAGCACCATATTGATGACTATTGCTACGGTCCAACACTCATACTACCATACTACTTAGTATGCCAAAATTCATGTAAATAAAAGTCAAATTAAAATGCATAATTTCAGTGGCCAGTTGCATTTTAATATGACCACGGCAATCACAACACATCATCAGGTAGAGACAAAGGTATTTTGCCACTGTTAGCTGGCTAATGTTGCCTTTGGTTATAGTGACACAAAACAGAAGTGATGTGGGAGACTCTTTGCCAGTAAAAGCTCCAAACTGAGTAGTGAGGAAATATGACCCCTCATACAATAAATTTAGATTCATATTTGCAGGCAGTGATGCTGAGCTGAAAACATAGTGTGCTGAATGTGGTGAAATCCTGTCATAGCCCAGTTTATTATTATTTCTTTCCTCTTTTGTCATTTTTGTCTTATTTATTTGGGCAGGTGGTCCTTGGAAAATGTGTTAACAATGATGAGTGGACCTTAAATTACAGAAAAGTTGACTGCATCCGGTATGCAAACTAGTATGCTTTTCTGGCTACTCAGACCCATAATCCTCTGCGCATCGACTGGATCGCTGAGAGTAGACAGAGGACAACTCATCGAAAGATGCTAGAAGGGAAGCGGCAATGACAGATAATGCATTCAAGTGTAAGTACTAGGCCAAAATAGTTTGTGATTTTTACGTGTAAATTGTATGCATACTGCATGCAACAGTACATACTTTGTAGGGGCAGCAGCTGTACATGTGTTCACCAACTTAGTTTAGCAAGATTGCATGCCAACAATATGTAATTAGCATCGAAGTACAGCTGGTCATTAGTTGTTATCTCTGCCAAGGAGGTTATGTTTTCCCGTGTCCTTTTGTTTGTTTGTTTGTTTGCTTGCTTGTCACCAGGATTACACAAAAACTATTGAATGGATTTCCATGAAACTTGGTGGAAGCATGGGGTATGGACCAAGGAAGAACCCATTAAGGGACAGATCCAGGAATTTTTAAAAAATCTCTTTCTTTAACATTGCGAGATAGGGCATTTTCCCACATTTTCATTAATTTTCCACAGAATAATGCATGGATCTTTATAAAAAACAAAAACAAAATCAGGCATATTTAGAGGGCTGCTATCTATGAGTGTGTACAATTTAGTGCAGATCTAAATAAAATCTGGATGTAGCAGATTTAAACATGTCTTCATAGGGGGGTAGTCTTTTCCTGGCTGCTGTACGGTAACAAATAGCACTAGAAACCTGAAACTAGCACCAATGTGTAGCTAAGTTAATATGGATTCAGTAAGGCACTAACAGAGTGTCACGAGTTGCTGCAGTTGGTGCTAAGGTGTAAATAAGAGGGCTGTTGGTTGTTTTGCATGTATTTGGTCATTAACCAAAGCAATGGACAGATAGAAATTGTCCCACTGATGGTGCAAGATTAAAAGTAGTTAGGAGATCATCAAAGATACGACAATTCATCCTTTTGGGAACATGAATGTGTGTAATCCATCCATCCAATAGGTGTTGAGACATTTCATGTCAAAATGCTAGAGGTACTAGATTAAAAGTCAGAGGATCACCGACATCACGATTCAACAAATGTCTTTGTCTTTGCAACATTTTCTGCCAATCCATTCGGTGAATGCCGAGATATTTTGCTGGATAATTGAACATTTTCGACCTGCTGGTGGCTACATCAAACATGAAGGGATCATCAAAGCTATTAGGATTCATCCCGTATGGATTTTGAGTGTATCTACCAAATTTCACAGCCATCCGTCAAAGTAGCGGATGGCCAACAGTGCCGTCTCTAGAGCCACACTGCTAGCTTTGCTTTAAGAATGCAGGATCTTTGATTACCACACAGTCAAAGCTCTCTATATCTCTTTGTCTCTTTCTCATATTAACATATCCTCCACAATCTTTAAATTGGCCAAAAATTGCACAAAACAAGCAGGGTGTAATTGGCTGTAACAGTGAACTATCTGGGCAGGAGCCTGACTCTGTCTCTCTACTTTCTTCCTCTCTTTATCCCACCTCATTTAGTTGGTCTGAGCTTTCCCTTGTAATAATGCTGCTGCACCCTTTGCTTGACACAACTTTTACTTTGCCTCGCTGTCTCTCAGTCTGTCCTTCGTCTGTGATGCACAAGGACGGGATTAGTTTAAGCGCAGGAACAGATTTCAGAATAAAAACATCAAAGGCGTGCACATAAATATATAAAAATAAGCTGAATATGGATGAAATCCTGTGAGAGTATAGAGGGAGGGGGCGAGAGCGACACAGACAGAAGGCACCAGACAGAGCAGGAGACAAAAAGTTATTAGTTACATTATATAACATTATATCAACAGTTTTTTTTCTCAGTGAACACAACCTCACCCAAAAAGTTTTAGCCTTATCTCAGTCAAAGCAGTTCTATTTCATCCTTCCTGACCACCAGAGGCAGTGCGTTAAGCACTGGATAATACCGTCTTGCGTATGCACAGGTCGAGTACCTTAACCAACAAAGTCACGTGTGACCCCTGATGGCCCCCGTACACTCTATATCTTCCGGTGTCATCAGTGGATCAGTTCCTTTCAATCTTCTTACTTCACAGGTGTTGCACTACTGTAGTAGCATTATCCTAGCATATGAGCTAGACGACTGCCGTTACTTTACTGAAAGCTCACACGTAGCAGAGGATAAAGTATCGGCGCTACATTGCAGCTAGTCGCTGGTAAGCCTGTGACCATTCCGGTCGGAGTTGCAGTTGTTTCACTCGCCCTCCAAGGGCTGCGACGAGTTCTGCACTGAGGCTGCTGTTTCTCCGTTGTCTCTCCCCTCACGGTTGGTTGGTGCCGAACTGTAAGTATTGATACCTTTATTACTGTTGGTGACAGCGTGTCCACTTGAACTAACTTGGTAGCAACTCGGTTACACTGGTGCTGCCCATTTAGCAACGGCACTCTTTATTTTGATTCAGTTACAGTTGGCAGCGTTTTTTGCCGGGGCTAACGCTAACCTTGGTTGTTTTGGTTACAACCCGGTGGCCTGTTTTTTGTGAAAACCTTTTGCTGGTGAAGGCGGTGTTTGCACTCCCACTGCCGGCACAGGTGTGCCCCATCTTACTGTTATTGTTACTTTCTGTAGTCGGCAACAGCGCTTCCGCTTAAGCCGATTTGGTAATTACTGGTAGCAACTGTGGTTGCACCTGCTTTGTTTGTACTTTCCCTCTGTTGGTGACGGCAGTGTTTGCGCTCCCACTCCTGGCATTGGTGATTATTATTAGAATTATTTTCTGTGGTCGGCAACAGCGCATACGCTTAAGCCGGTTTGATAGTTACTGGTAGCAACTGTGGTTGCACCTTTTTTGTGTGTACTTGCCTTTGTTGGTGACTGTAATGTGTGTGCTCCCATTCCCAGCATTGGTGTATTCTGCGATAGTTTGATTTTATTTTGGCAATAGAGTTTTCACTTAAGCCAATTTATATTTGTCAGTTTTGTGGATACCCTTGGTGGGAGAAGGCAGTGTTTGCACTCTCACTAGAGGGCTAGGGCTTTTGCTGGGTCATGTATGGTGGTCATTTTGACCCGGCTTAAGGTTGGGGGCTGGCGTCGGAACTGCAGTTTGTACCCCTGGGCTAAGGTGGAAACCACCCAGAGATCCGGGGTGGAAGCAGCCAAGTAACTGGGCTGCTGCTGGGAAAAGCAGCCGACGACCCCGAGACTTCAGTGCCTGCCCGCCCGGCCTTTAAAGGCTCTGGGGAGGCGGCGGTTGTTGTCCATGGCCTGAGGCTGTCTGGAGGGCAGATGATCAGGGGCCTGAAAGTCCTGGCCCGACCGCTGAGCGGGGCGCTGTGCTGGGCATTGAGATCTCTGGTGGCCAGTGGTGTAAGCCGGTGGCTGAAAGCGGTGCTGAGGGGCAGACGAAGCACCCCCTAGACCTACTACTACTCCTGGGGGGAGGCATGCTCCTGGTGAGACCAGAGAGCCGCTGTCTGGCATGTCTTGTCTGTACGGTCCGCTCTAGTGCCTCTAGAGTAGCCGACCCAAAAAGCTCCCCCGGCTCCAATGGAATACTGCAGAGGGTCCTCCTACACGCCTCCGTGAGGGGCAACTGAGCCAGCCACACCTGGCGGCGAGCTTGGATGAGCGTCAACATCACCCGCCCCAGTTCCCTTGACATCAGTGCGAAAGCCTGCAGAGACGCAGGAGACAAGACAACAAAAACACAGAACAAGAGGGGCAGGGAGAACGGAAGGGAAAACAAGGGAATGAGAACACAACACTGAGCCATAGTGGCTGAATTTATATAAAATAAACCCACAATCAAACAGTGAATCTAATTATGCTGCAGATTGTGGTTTCAGTTTTCACACCACCATAATCTATAATCTTTCTTCACATAATTAAGAAAACAAAGAAGCTGTTTTGAACTGATACTTGACTTAAATATATAAGTATCGGGGGGGGAAATGTCATCATGGAAATTCAGTTATTGAAGTTCAAACTGTTTGTAAAACGAACACCTGGTTTCTCGCACAATTGACCAAAAAAACAAAACAAAAAAGCTTTTAATTCAATTACATAATAAGCAGATGGTAATAACAATAATGAAACTACCTTGGAATGTGGAGCAACACCTGCATGTGTACAATGGAAAAAGCAGATAAATCAAGTCTGTCAGAACTAAGCAAGACTTCAGAAACTCGACAACGACAAACAGCTTCAGTTAGTTCATTAAATGTCCTTCAATTCTCTTCAGACAACCACAACAACAACAACAATAGACATTTAACAATATGGTGCTCCACAACATCACCAAGAATATAGAGTTAAGTGTAAACCTCATTTCACAAGGATTTCATTAACAGAGCTATTCTGGAACATGTAAAGCTTTTAACCTTTTGTATCTCAAGTTATACTTGAAGCACCAAACATCTGAAAATCTTTCTTTACTTGCATGATGAAAAAAAAAACCAATCCAAAAAGGAGACAGGACTGGAGACAGTGTTAAAATGATTGTCGTTCTCCTCTGGACCGGTGCGTACTCCCTGTGAGACGCCTTTGTGCTTCTAAACATGTTTTATTCAACACCCATGCCCAACCAGGATCAGTAAACATGAAGAAATTTTGCGTGTAAGAACAAAACACAGCTCTACTTCGCTGTCTGCCATGATTTTCTGTGGAATGACCAAATGTCAGAGAGCACATTGTGTGATGGTGATGATATGTTTGGGGACTGCTGGACAGGAAGCTGAGGGAAATAGAGAGGAGGGAAATCCCTCGGCTAGATGGCATTGTTCAGAAACCTTCAATGTTGTGTCCACTTTGATGAGTTTCTTCTGAAAAAGAATATATATTCACAGGGAAAGGCAGGGCTGTTATTGTCTGAATGCTCAGTAAGTCCAGTGTTGTTTTGTCAATGGGCAGATCCATCTTGGAGTTGAGTTCAATTGTTCAGTTGTGTTTTGACAAATTGTAAATTACCATTAACTTGTTAGAAGCACCTTGTTGTTAATAGTTAACAGCTGTGAAATTGGTACGGATCGGGTCTGTCTCTTCAGTCCAACATTTCTTGGTTCTGAAAGTGCCCGGTCCCAGCTTACAGTTTCAGTTTCAGTTCTGGGTTGTACATTTCCAGGTCTTTTGGGGTTTGGGGCACAAATGTTTGGACCTGTGAAGACTGCAATGAACACTCACGTTGTAGAGAAAATCTTTTTTTGGCAACCTGCCCTCCATTTAGGATTTATACATGTCCAGAGTCACAAAAACAGACAAGACACACCTCTGCAGACCCATCACACACTGGACACAAGTGTCATTACTAGTTCCCAATCAACTAAGTAGCTGCCCCCATCTGTGCTCCAGTCTCGTTGTTGGCACATTGCTATCTTGAGATGGGAGAAAGTGGTTGCACTATTGACAAACAAAATCTCGGTCTGAAGTCAATGGTGCAGTGTTTTTCCTGCTATTTCAAGGGGACATAATTCAGATAGTAAGATGCGCCTACATAGGCATAAACAGTAATTAACATTAGATCCTGACCTGTCAGCAAGTCAGGAGATTTAAATCATCAATGATTTTAAGCTGCTGTGCGTAAATGCGCACGAGTCTCTTCATGAGAAGACATGTATCGTTTCTGCTTCTGTGGGATCGCTGCAGGTAATGCAATTAATATTTTCCTCATTCATGATGTATTACTTCACCCGTCTGCATCATGATATTTTTTTATGTCCAGATCTACCGACTGCAATCAGCTCTATAACACACACAGGGACGCACAGCAGCCCTCCTCCTCCTCCTCAGTTAAAGATCGATGCATTTGTTCCTATGCAGTCAAATGGAGTTGTTGATGGGACAGAGGATTGGGAGATGGTGGAGGCAAAGGGTCGACCAACCAAAGACCACATGCCTGTCTCTTAATGAGACAAGTGCTGCTGTTTAAATAGCAATGCACCATGAGCAGACACACCTGGCCTTTAAAGGGAATGGGAAATGACACTATGAATAATTGAAGAACTAAATACACCTCTTTGCGCCTTGTGTCCTGCTTTGCACCTAGGTTATGTGCTGTTAAACTTGTAAATTGGAGACAGACATGCCCTAAATGCACTTGTGCCATGAAATTTATACCATGCACTTTAGATCGTTTTAATAGGGCCTTTAATATGTCTCTTCCTGTGGAAATACATTGAGATCATGTCAAATCCTTTGTATGTATACACATACTTGGATAAGAAGGCTGATTCTGATGTGTATGTGTAAAAATCAAATGAACTACATTTTCAGCAACCATTATTCTTTGTACTAAATTGCAGCAAAGTGATTCAAAAGAGCAATCCAACTTACTTAACCTTCTTCTGCATCATAAATTCAAATTATATTTGTTAGAGGAATTTATGACAAAAAAAAAACACTATTTACTTTCCATTCATCTCTTTGTACACTGGCATTGCTGTTTGCTGTGTGTATGTGTGTGTATACAAACTCCAGCATTTGTCAGTGTGTCTTCGAGAGTCGATACAGTTGCTACCAGAGAACAATAATTATCAGCATCTGTGGGACGAGGCCTGTTGACACTCTCATCTCCATTAGTAACAGCCGGAGCTATTGTGGTACACAGGCAAAACATCATGGCAGCTGTTGGGATACACACTCTGTTCACTGACACAAAATGCCATAATTAGCCATCTTTGCTGCAGACTCCCTCTGTAGCGCACTACGTTGCAACATTAAGTGTGAATTTCCACAGTGAGACACGGTGAATGGCTTTATATCTGAGTCACGCAGCAGCCTCCCTCCGCTCCATATATGATTTAAAAGCTCTTGTACATGTGAGGACTCATATGTCTGTATGGCTGGTTGTTAAAGTATTTATTGTATCTGACAAGCTCAATTTCTAGAAGCAGACTAGATGCAGCATGTCATGCCAGACAAATAACTGTAAAGGCAGACAATTGACGCTGCATGCTGTCAAGACATTAAGTGTGAGATTGTTCTGACCTCCAGCAGAGGTCACAGACCACCTGAGGATACAACACTATGGCTTAGTCATAAATGGTGCACAGGGTGTTTATCACAGGGTGTCTACCTCTTTTAACTATTAGAGTGTCTTCACAGAAATGCCTGCAGCAATAACAGTGGCTGCAAAAGGTGCAAAATATGTCTGAGCAGTGGCCAGAATTTTATAAATACTGAGGTCATAAGTCCCTCTCCCCGATAACCCCCACCACTAACACACACACACACACACACACACACACACACACACACACACACAGGAACCAAAAATAAAATCTATACTTTAGTTTCCAAGTGGTGTTATTGTTGGCGCCGTAGTTGCAAAGACAGCGTTAGCAACATGGCTACTGCTAGCAGCCTGGCTACTGTCCAAAGCAAAAGCAAATGTAAGAATTTAAATTTGACCAAGAACCTCTGGTCTCAGTGCTGTGATAAAGGCAGAGTAAACTTAATGTATTGTGTATTAATAAGTTGGCAGGTATTGTTACTCACTGATCTAGTAGAAAGAATCTCGGTTTTGAACCCTCTCTAGTCCCGGTGGTAAGGGGAAACACATATCGACAAGGAAGAGATTTCCACACAGTCCTCTTTCCATCGAGTAAACGCCCGTCCGTTCACTCTTGTTTTACCTCGGTTTCTATCACTCTCCTTCTTCGTCTTCTTTGTCTTCTCCATCAGCAGAGTTCTTTTTCTTTTGCAGGGTAGAGTTTCCACAGTTACATTTGTTCCGCTGTTACCCGGGGATAATGACTGAGGAGAAAACTGCCTCTTTCTGTTTTGGTTCCACAATGGCTGCCATAAATTAAACCTTCATTACCCGTGCAAAATCATAGCATGAACAGCATAGTGAAAGTTCAGGGTGTTTAAATTCATTTGGCAAAATTAACTAAATAATAAATGCCAAAAGAATAACAACAAAACAAATGCATAAAAGCAGTTAGCTAAGCTACAATATGATTACAAAACAAGGTAAGGTCACTAGATATAGGGCTATTGTAAATACTGAATGACAGAGAAATGAGTTAATAGGTTAAAGTGATATACAGTATTTGTTTTTAAATTATTGTAGTATAAAGGCACTTAAAAATGAGAATAAAACCGCAACATGTAGTCTCTGCTACTAGTGGTCTCTGCATTCAGCGTGGGATCATGGGAGTTGTTGTCTTCATTGTTAAACAACCACCAATGCCACTGAAAATCTATCTGACGTGACTCAGGTGGAAATGTTCACTGATGAGGTAATCTTTTAAAGTTAAATCATGTTACGTTTAGTCACATTCGCCGACTTCCTTCCTACCTTGAATAAAATTACAGACTTCTCTGGGTTTGAACATTGTTGGAAACAAATGGTTACGTTCTTTTTAAACATTGTGATTTTGTGACATATTACCTTTAATTATGCCACTGTAAAGAACCCAACCAGTCCTCATGCCGTAGCCTGATAGACTGAATTTCCATTTTGTTTTACTTTATCATACTGCCTGATATGCTCATATTAGCCAATGTTTCTTTGGGAGATTGGGTTATTTTCTTCTGTTTTCCTTCTTGCCCACATCATCTTCATTCAACACAGACATTGCTGGAAATCACTGCATTGTTATTTAGAAGTAGAAGAAGCTTTGTTTGCCACATACAATCATAACAGTTGAAATATAGTGAAACAAGTTCTCCGCATTTAAGCCATCCGTGAGGAGCAGTGGTGTCACTGGGTGGTGCACTGACCTGTGAATTAAACCTAAACATGCATGTTTTGTGATGGTGTGGGAAACCAGGAAACCCACGTAAGAATAAGGAGAATATGCAAACCCCAAGCCCTGCGTCAGTCAGGGATTAAACCTGGCAACTTCTTGCTCTGAGGAGCTGCAGGAAGTTGACCACTGCCCATACTTAATCCCGCCTACAAAGCTGGTTCAACTATTATTGTGCTGTATTATTGAACATACAGCATCACCTACTTTCTTCACAACACACTAATATAAGAGTCTAAGAAAAAAATCTCATACTTTATTATTTCTTATGCAGCAGGAAATTGAATCTGAGATATCAATTCAGTTTACATAGAAAAGAGAATCACTCAGTGCCAATATTGCTTTGCAATGAATCCTGGGTAAATTTAAAAAAAAGATGATGTGATGTGATGGGAAATAGTTTAATGTTTAGCTGTGATGAAAGTTCATTATGTCAGTATCTGTGCATGGACGTTACACAGCTCATTATTTTTAATTGGCCCCACCTATTCAGCCTGTTAACACTGCGGCATGCCAGCTACCACTTAGACTGCAAGGGCTGTTCTCACTGCAGACATGTTGACATGCTACAACAGGAACAACACAGGTGTAATTAATGACATTAATGGTGGCTGCATTCCATTTACTTGTGTCAGTTCTAAGGGCCTGGTATTGTGCATGCTGGCTCATTAGCATAGCTTACTGGGACAAATGGAATGAATCCATTGTTAATCTTATTAGTCACACCTGTGTTCCTGCTAGCCATCAAAGAACTGGAATGAGCTTTGGCAGGGTAAGGGACACTGCTTCTGCACAGCCCCGTGGCCAGAATAAAATGATGGCACTGTTGGTTTCTGTAGATTAGGCTAATTTTGAAATATGCTTTTTCATACATATCACATCCACATGTCTGGGATTGGTCATTAACAGGACAGGAGATAATCCTTGCGATGAGCCAGCACCCTCCTCTGGGTCTGGACGCGACTCAAGGCTAGATGTCTGTAAAGCTTGACTTGAAAGAAAGGAGAAACAAAATCCAAACCAATAAATAAACAGGGGGTGAGGGTTGGGGGTGGTCCTATGCTGAACAGCCCTGCCTATTTCCCACTGGGACTCCTAGTTGTGTCCCTGGGGGGGTCTGGATGGGGCCACCTGTCGCTCACACTCCTGATAGCCCGGCCTTGCCTCACTACTCATTGCTGCATAAATATCATATTTAGTACAATAATGCTTGTTATATTGTATTATATATAATAATTATTACTACATACAGTATATGACCATACACCGATTATTATTATTATTATTATTATTATTATTATTATTACACTGTTTTTCCTTCCTTTTTCACATAGTACCGAACACAAAAGAATCCCTAGACTGATTGTAACATTGCATTGTTATTGTTTGTTTCTTTTGTTTGTTATTGTCTGTACGTTCATTATGTCTTTATGTTTTCTTACATGTATGTTTTGTCACACATTCTCACCAATAAAAAAACCAAAAAAAAACCAAACACGTTTCAGTGTTCGGTGTGGGCATCTGGCTGCTTTAAGACAGAGTTGAAAAACTGTCTCCATTAAGATCACAGAGTTTGGTAAATACAGAGGTCTATTTTTCAAATCATTTTATTCATTTACAAAATTTTACTTTCACCCTGTGCGACCTTGTGAAGACAAGACAGCACTATCATAAATGAATAATAACGTCCAGCTTAACAGGACCACTTAAGGTAGTCAGCTGCTGATCAAAAGCTCCAAAATATGTGATCATACTGCTGCCAAACTAGATAAAAGTCAGTAAAGCAAACAAAGAAAATACAGAAGCCAGTCCTTGGTGGTCGTGATAAGACAGTCAAATCAGACTCCTCAGAACAGCTATCCTCATCTGTATGGCATGCCACGTCCCCTGAAGGACTACGACATGATGAGTCGTCTGAAAACCTTGTAGGACAAAGATGAAAAGAGTCACATGCTGCAGAGAGACAGAAAAAAAAATCAGCTGAGACAAAGACAGAGAGCAGGGGACACGTTCCATCTAAATGTCAGCCTGTACAAAAGTGCTTTAATGGAAGAACTTTGTTTCAGGGAGCTAAAGAGTGCAGTCAGTGGAGCGCACATGACTCGGATTATACACACAAACACACACTCATGTTTTAATGAGAAGATGACAGTAGAGTCACACAGGCCTTCTGTGCACATGGAGTGCTGGGTATATGTAATGTGATGAAATCACACAGCACTGTACTATTAGATAAGAAGCAGTAAAGTATTCATGATGAGCACACTCCAGACACCAGACCTACATAATGAGATTAAAGTGTTTATAGGGGCCGGGTAGCCCGGCTGACAGTCTGTCTTGTATATGTCAATGTTCTTCTTCTTCCTACAAGGAAATCTGCCTTCCCATGCATAAAACTAAAATAAACTTTACACACAGGTCCAGTCCCATGCCAAAGTTCCTTAAAAAGCTTTGCGAGCTAATAGTCCTGATGGTGGTGCTACAGCAACAACTTTCTTTTCAAGAACTGTGGAACTTCCTACACTTTTTGCTCAGTTGTCACCAAACTTGCTGCACAGCATCCTCAGACTGTCCTCCACAAACGATCCAGTCAGATTTTTTGAAATATCAAAAATTGAGCCCAGAGTGCATCAAATGTTTGACTGTAAGCAGATACTGCTCATTCTCGCTAAAATAAATCCTCGATGTCCTTGAAAAAAAAGAAACAAAAAGAAAAATCTTGCTGTTATTGTAGATGAAGTGTGGTGAATTTCAGAATTTTATCTCATAAACTGAACTTTGAATTTTATCCTTTCATAAACTATTGCAGTCAATGGGAATTAGAGCATCTTTAAGCATCAATGGGTCACTTATGGCACAATCAATATTTGTAAAAAATAAATTTCAGGCATCTCTATGTTGTCTAGATGAAGTACACAAATTATTGGCACTAGTTTTAAATCTCTCTTCATGCAACCCTGATGATAGAAGTGAGCAGTTGAAGTGAAGTGAAGCAATCCCTGTTTATTTTTCACTTTGTAGCTTAACAAGATCATGACTTGCCCTTTGGTGTCTAAGGTTGTGAGTTCGAGGAATTCTGCTGCAGAGTGAACATAAGTAATTATGGTCCAGGTTGCTCTGCTGACCCTCATGGATTCATTATAACCATGTGTGCATCCACTGCTGGTTCTCATTTCTCTGCGACGCTCAAATGATCATGACATGTCACTGGTGGCAAAGGTTGAGTTCAAGACCCAGCTGATGCAGAATGAACATCTATCTACTCGGTCATCGTGCTGTGTGAATTAAAGATATGGGTTTTGGTCCACACGGTCCTGCTGATGCCCCTCCTGTATTTCTCATTTGTCTTCCTTCCTCTCCCTTTTTAATTTTCCTCCTCAAAACGCCCAGTCCCAACTCACTGCTGTGCAGCAGCTTTAGTTTCCAGTATTTCATTTCTCCACTTCTTCACCCCATCTCATAATTTCCCCTCGTTTCATTCTTAAACTTCTGTAGCTTAGCCAAAGTACTAACCACCACTTGATTTTAAGGATTTGTTCTTATTGCTTTCCTTTCTAGACAAGGCTTTGGACAAAAGGGCAAAGGTCAAATAAAAAACAAAACACTTGAGTTTCTGTGATGAGTTTTGCAAAGTGGTAGCAGAGTTGGCAGCTGCATTCAGGCTCAGTGCAACAGTATTGGTTTGAGACACTTCATCCATTCTTTTAGTCTGCAGCAAAAATGTTCAAAAAAAAGAAACACCCAAAAAACAACTCTCTAGCATTGATATTAGAAGCATTTTCTATTCAATAACAGCTATGTAGTGGCAAGGTCAGAACAAAAAATTTATCAAAAACAACTCTGATGTCTCAGCATTGGCCAGGAATGATTGGGCTCTGATCTGCCCTCTAGTGGACATGCTGTTTAAGGGCACTGTCACACATATGCAAAATTAACATTGGCTAATATTGGCCTCCCGTTCACTTCCATTACATGCGAGTGAAAGGGTGAATAAAACATCTTCTGGTGGCGAAACAAATTTTCATCCTAGCTTCGTGTTTAACTTTTAAGAACTTTGACCAGCGAATTCACAGCCTCAACCAATAGCTAAGAAGACAGACTACAGACAGACGACAAACCAGCAAACTTATTTCCATGTGCATCACATCCTACAAGCCAATACTGAGAGGACAAACCTCCAGCAATATTTTTGGTAAAAACAACAACTTTAATGTGAGATCAACATGTTCCAGCTTGTTGCCTTAATCAGGATCATTATACAGCGCATTACAAAGAAGGTGGAGTTGGTGCAGTTTTGACCTCTCCTTTCAGGTCTATATCCACTAATCATCATCATTAATCCCTCCTCTGTGTGTACCTGGAAGATAAAAATCTGTATGTTTAATATGTGGACAAAGCTGTTTGCAACGCAGCTGCTTGTCTATGCATTCATGCTGTTAGAAGCACATATCTCGCTGGTGTAGGAACAGACTACTGTAGATCGCATTAGATTTTTTTTTCTTTCTAATAAATTTTGTTTGTCTTACATGTACCTAAAACTAATTTTTATGAAATCAAAACTGAGTGTACTGGCTTGGATAATTCGTTGATTCTTAATGTATTCTACAAGTCAAGTATCCAGTGGAATTGTTGGAGTTGAGCACAAATCATCAGGATTCATCCTAGCTATTAAAGGTCTGTAGACAAGTGGTTCCTAAACTTTTCATGTCAAGGACCCCTAAACTGACAAAAGTTTTGGCCCAGCGTCTCCCATCTGATAAGAATTTTACTTTTAGATTTTTATTACAGAAAGTGAATGAAACCCATGACCTAAATAGTCATTCATCCTGTCATTGTGTTACTTAAGATTATTTTTTATTGTCACATACAATCATACTCGGTACAACATAGCGAAATTGGTTCTCTGCATTTAACCCATCCCTGAGGAACAGTGGGCAGCCACAGTGCAGCACCCGGGGACCAACTCCAGATCTTTAGCCAGCGTCCAGGTCAAGGGCACCGACAGGAGAATTAACCTAAGATACATGTTTTGATGGTGGGGGGAAACCGGAGAATTGTAGAGGGAATTGTAGTGAAAATAAAGTATTATCCTTTCTGCTGGGGAGCCTCTGAAGGACCACTTAGGGTCCCTGGACCCCACTTTAAAAACCACTGCTTTAGACATTGTTTTCTTAACTACAGCATAATTTCATCTGAATTGTTTTCTCACATATGATGTGTATGGGCAGCTGGTTATGCAATTATGTAAACGGCATACCAGACTTTCAGTTCTCACAGTAGTTGCCCTGGAAACATGATTGTGCTTGTAAACATACCACCCCGACTACACCTCAACAATCAACAAGCTGCACAACATCAGCTACCTCAGAAAACGTCCTCCCTGACTCTCCTCTCAGCTCATGAAGAAGCTGTCCACTGCTTTTACAGTGGATGAGAGAAGCTATTACTGAGGCTTACCCTGACTCCACCTGCTCATTGTTGTAGTCATCCTGCTAGTAATATATTGATACTGATCCAAGCTTTTCCAGACTGCTCCCTATTATAACTGCCATTTGTGTCCGCCTTTGCATCCAATTCAAGAAAATTCAGAGAAATTCTTTGATATATTGGACAAATTTCTCAATATGACTGCCCATGCTTTCTACAACCATGTGCTCAAGCCATATTAACATGAATAAGAAACAATTCTTTGCAACTGTTTCACACCAAACACTTAGACATAGCTTTTGGCAGAACGGAAGGTTACAATAGTGTAACCATTGTTCTATAAGCACAGGCGGAGCCCTCTACTGTATTCTATGGGTAGTGCTCTCCTCCATTTACAATTCCGTATTTGGCACTGAAATCTGCATGATGTAAGAGTAAATTCAGCAGTTCTTTTCAGATAATTCCTCTGGAAATCAACATTTGCTTCTAAAAAACTCAATGAACTAAACTCTAAAGTTGGTGTCCTATTACTTTTTTTCTATTTTCCAACAAATGAAAGAAAGGAAATGTAAAATACTGAAAATATGAAATACTGTAAGACAGTTTTGTTGATTAAAGTGAGAGTGAATCTGTGGCGTGAGACGTGCGAGTGAAATATGCATCTGTGGTCTAGACATGGGGACCAGTGAATGAAGTGGCCCTTGAAGTGGGACACAGTTTAGGCTGGCTCCTGCCACACTGCTGTCTCTCTGTCTATTGTGTGTGACAGTAGAATTCTTGCGTTAGTCAAGCAAAACAGAAGACATAAACCGCTGATGCACATACACGCTCCAAAGCACAAACATAAGTAAAGACGAGAAGAATTCCCACTTCTTATCTCAGCCTCTGTAGGGAATATAGAATACAGAGCAGTTGTTTCTCTGCTCTCAGCTCTTATCTGCTTCTTCATGGTCCAAACTCTCTGGGCTGTGGGAAAACATCATTTACATACTGTTTGTAGGTTAGAACAAAATTTATAAATGGTTGGGAACATTTGTAACATTGAAACTCTGATGCTTTGTGGCAAGTTCAAAAAACAGACTTATTAGAAAAATACCAAATCAGATTAATATTAATTAAATATTCCAATGTCTATGATTATATATTGAAGACCCCAGTGTTCAACATTACATTTCCTCTTCAAGAGTAAAGTCTTGTCTACACAGGAGGTGTAGATTTCCTTCTATTTTCCTTCTATCAGTACAGATGTCTACAGGCTTACATTTGACCTTAGGCCTAAAGCAGCGAACCAAAGTACTGTTACACCTTTTGTCTATTTCCTTCTCTTTTATGCATATAAGTAGCTACAGTGACAGTGTATTGGGTTGTGAGCACAGCCAAAATACAGCTGACCTGCACAACTCTGCCGGAGCGTATTCATCTACATTCATCTACACCTACATCTTCGTGGCTGCAAGGGTCATCAGAGTCCACTGTGGATGTCTGGGTGTAGTTCAGTTCTTTAGGCTTTCTGCACAATAAGTGCGCCAACTTTGCACAGAAAACTGAAAGCTGGTTTCATGTACTACATGTATGTAACCTGGAGAGTGTAGTGAGAAGCGCAGAAACATTGTTTTAAGTGGGATCTCACCTGAGAATGATCCGGGAGCATAAATTCTGTATCAGTGTAAACATATAGAAGTCTGCTCTTCCACTGCTCTCTCGATCCATGTCACCCTTGAATATCATCATGGCTAAAAGGGACAGTTCACCCACAATCCAAACTATATATTTCCTTTTACCTGTAGTGCTATATATCCATTTAGATTGTTTTGGTGTGAGTTGCTGAGTCAGAGATATCCTCCTGTAGAGATGTCTGCCTTCTCTCTAAGATAATTGAACTAGATGACACTTGTGGTGATCAAGGCATTAAAAAAAAACATTTAAAAAAAACAATGGGCCTCATGCAAGAAGCGATATACAAACAAATTTTCTCTTATTTTTGTTCGTATCCAAGATTTTCTCTTATTTTGTTAGTGCCCATTGATTTCTGGGATTCACCAATGTTTTCTTATTTTTGCTCTTCTCTTAGGTAAGAGAAAATTTTACGAGTGGTCGAGAGCACTCTTACCAAGATAAGAGAAAAACATCCCATTTACACAGTCCACAAATTGTTTGTCCAATGCACGGAAACATATGTTTTAAATTTTAGGAACATAAAAAAAGCATAATATAATCAAATTTCGATTATTATATGCTTTAGAGGAATTTTAATGATTTTATTATTTAATTTGTGGTTGGAAAAATACTATTGGTCAATTAATCCCAATTAAGACTATAAAAACTCTGGGATGATTGCGTGCGTTCAGCACCTGAATCATGGCTTACCTACTGCTGTTAGATGCTTTGGCAAACCAGGCCTTACGGAGAGAGTGCGTTTTTAGAGATCGCACACATCTGTTTGATGAGACAGATGAATGGCTGCTGAGCTGTTTCAGATTGCCATGAGCGCTGCTTTTGGATTTGTGCAATACTCTGGAGCCTCAACTTAGGCGAAACACACACCGGTCAAATCCCGTGCCTCCACACCTTCAAGTACTCGGAGTTTTGGCCACAGGATAATTTCAGAGAGAGATAGGAGACAGGTCAGGCATTTCACAGTCCTCTTTGAGCCGTGTGCTTCCGAGAGTACTGAAAGTGATAGTATCATTCATGCCCCAGTACATATCGTGTCTGTACACTGCTAACCAGCAGGTACAAATTGAAAAGAATGCTTTTTTTCGCTGTAGCTGGACTGCCAAATATCATTGGTGCTGTAGACTGCACGCATATACGGATCAAAGCGCCCTCTCCAGATCCATTCCCATTCCTCAACCGAAAGCTGTATCATTCTATTAACGTCCAAATAATATCAGATGCAAACTGCCACCTTCTGAATGTCGTGGCCCTTGGGGGGGAGCAAATGACTCCTTTGTGCTGCAGAACAGCTCAGTGAGGATGCGTCTGGCTCAAGGAGCTGGTGGAGATGGGTGGCTGATTGATAAGTGATTTGTAATTCTATAAACCACCATCCAGTTTACCTTTTATAAAACTCAACTTCATAAAAATCTAACATAGGTGAGCGAGGTTATGCCCTCACTCCATGGCTGATGATCCCCCTGGCAAACCCCCAGACCAGACAGGAGCGCTCTTACAACCACCGGCATGCGCGCACCCGCTCCGTGGTAGAGCGCAC
>JBBPCS010046249.1:0-19570 GCA_037974645.1 Hollardia meadi
ACACACACACACACACACACACACACACACACACACACACACACACACACACACACACACACACACACACAGTTCCAATATTCCCAGCAGTCCATCTAGCCACTCTGTCATATTGGTCTTATTCTCCTCACAACAATGTGGAGCAGACACTCTCTCTCTTTTTTTTTTTTTTTGCTCCATTTCTTTTCTTCTAATTTCTCAGTTTCCATCATTCGACGCTGTTGGATTTTGTCCAAACAGAGATGCTAGTTCACTGGCTAATTTGTACACTAGAGAGACCAATGGGTTTCCTCTCAGCATGGGAAATCCAGTTCTATTCCACACGAGAGTTGACTGCCCAATACCTCACGCGTCTATTTTTACCCCCTGCATCCTCACACATCCATACACAGTCTTCAGGGAGAGGAAGAGGAAGGCACCGTTTTAGGTCGGCCGTATGCTTGATGAAACTAAGATGCCCTCATTGTAAGACTGTTGAGCACTTGGTGTCCCTTGGCAGTATTATTAAGTTACACTACACTGCAACATATACAGCACAACATTCATTTTGTTTAAAGTCAAACTGAAATTTTATACGTCATACAATAGTGTTTTTAATGCCGTTATCTTTGTGGCTCAGTGAGTTGTATTCAGGGCTTTTACCCACCTGGGTTCATATCCCGGAGCAGGCTCTCTTTTTTTCAGTAATCGTTTTATATTTTTGGTTGTAGTTTGGTTACGTTTAAGCACCACAAATACTTGGTTAGGTTTAGGCAGCAATTGATAAATCTGAAAACAACTACAATGTGCTTTTCACCATACCCAGTGCTGAAATACTATCTATTGTCTTCAGACTAATTAATGGTGGGCAGCCATATGTCACCACAGACTACGGCTGAAACACACAATCAATGGCACCGTGTTGTGATTGGTGAAACACGGCCAACTGACCAGTCAGCATGTGCCAAGAAAATACAAAATGGGGACGACACAAGGAGAGAGTAAGACAGAGGCAGCAGGGGAGAAATTTTAAAAAGTGATGGCGTGAGAGGAAGGACATTTTATCAGGGATTAGGCACGCATAAATGAGTCCACGAGAAAAGCAGTGTGGATTAATATGATATTGATATAGCTGAGCAGTATCAATACCTGCTAATTAATAAGTTAAGCACTCAGTAGAATTAGTGTGAGGACGGCTGTGGTCTGCCATGCAGCGTGACTGCCAATTAAGACTAAGCCCTGGAGATGGCTACTCCTCGCCAGCTACGTAATTGGTTTCTCTCTGAAGGAATGGTTTTCATAGCATGTTAATCGATTGGGGGGGAGAGGGGGAGGAAGTCTTGTTTACTAAATGTGAACTGCTTTTATGGAGAGAGATGAGGCACTCCACTTGCTTGAGAAAACCAAGATAGGATCCTTGTTGAAACACTGAAATTTTAAAGACATCGTGGCCTGTACGAACATTTACACAGAAATGTGGCCACACACATACAGCCTGCATACTTGCACATATTCACATCTGGGCTATATGTAGGCAATGGAGTGGAGGCTACGTGGATTTCTCTCAATTACACACAAATGACCATTGTAGCTGTTGTGTCAGGGTGAAAGAATAAGGCTACTGGGCTTTAAGAGCGGGTGTTAGCAACATGGATTTGTGAAAACCGCAGCATAGTAAATGATGGCTAATGCATTGTGCGATTCCCTGTAGTCATTGCGATAATGGCTTATTATTAAAAATAGGGAGTGACCTGGAAAGAATCTAATGAAAGCTCTGCAGCTAAAATACTTTGACACAGTAATTATGGTTCTATTACAGTGAGCTATCGCCAGGTAGTCTCGTAATTCCACAAATACGGATGCAAATAATGCAGTAAATGGTTTGGACATTTAGTTAAGCCCCTGAGAGACATACAAAGCTCTCGAAGTAACACTATTTGATGAAGTGTACACTGCTGTCTTCCAACCTTATTGGTTTCATTAGGCTTTCAGTGCATGAACAGCACCTGAGTGGTCCAGGTCAATGGTGTTTAATGTGTTCTAGTTTCCTCACCTTTTTGCCATCATCAAACATTCTACACGGACAGTAAACAACCCTGGCTGTATTAGTCTGACATGGAAATCAGGGTCATTATTATTCATGGTGGCACACCTTGAGAGCAACGCTGTGGAGTGTTCGCTGAGTCAGTAACGTGTGTAGGTGAAAACGTGCATGGCGCCTAGAATGACATAACTGGTGTTAATCACTTTGTACATCAGCGCTCGTCAGTTGATGGTAAATTTGCTAAGAGGTTGTAGTGAATCACAGAAATAATCAGGTTTATGAGGGTGAGAGCTGATTCTTGCTCACTGGTGTTGATTATTTCTGTATAACACATTTTAATATCCTATCTATCCGATTTAAACAAATCCTGCAATGGGTGCTAAGTTGCTGATTAATGACAAAAAGTAGATCAACAGGCAGTTGAAGTCTTTTTTGTTTATGTGTATGCTTGAATATTGCTAAAATTTGTAATTTAATTTGAATTTTAACAATGTATTTTATGTTAACTGACTGTTTATTGCAGTGGACTTTCCCTATCAGTAAAATTTTAGCTCCGGTACAGTCGATAACTCCAAAAGTTGGTAACACATACCAAACAATCTAGATGGTTACGAGTGGACTACCTTGTATAGCAACTGGCTACCTGACTGCTAATAGCGTGTGTCCTAGAAATATTTGTCTAAATTCTGATGTTTGTTTAATAAGACTACAGTAGCATAAAGCTAGTTTTGCTCTAGCATTAAATTTCCCACCGAAAGTTCGGCTTAAATTCAAAATGGCTGCCTTAATTGGAAGAAATATCTGCATTTAATCACCTGTGACCTCCAGGGGAACTGTGTCTTGCTCATCATTGATGCCCACCACGACCTCACAGCGGTATAGACCAGAGTCGCTAGAACGTAGCCCTGACAGGGCAAGACTGGCGTTGTAGCGGTTCTCATTGTAACCAGGCAGCGTTACACGACCCTGGAAGGCCTTCTTCACCTGCAGGAGGAGGAGGGGGTGGGATGATTAAAATGAGAAATGGTAAACAAACACTACTGATCTATTTATATTTTTGCAAAACCTAGACACCAAACATCTCACAGCAGCCCATTTCAACCTTTATGGTACCTTAACCACATTGTCTTTGGCCACCAGGACTGACTGTTCCTTCTGCAGGCCGTCGGAGCCCCTCTGACCCCAAACCTTGGTCCACTTGATCCTGGGGGGCTCATGGGAAGAACTGGGGCGGAGGGTGAAAAGGCAGGGGAGGAGAATGGTTTTGGACAGCTCCTCGCTAATGGTCTGATGGGTCACTTTTCGCATATTCACCACAGTGTCTGCATTGATCAAGCCTGGAGAGGAGAGGAGAGGAGAAGAGAGGAGAATCATGAATGTTGTCTTGTAACTGAAGCCGTGGGATGTTATTTCTCATTACACTGAAAAAAAGGTTAGTTAATTGCTTCTTGTGGTAAAAACAATCTGTCCTTTCAGGTTCTTTTGTTCCACCAGACTGTCCTGGTTGTGGAGTAAGAGGGAAGGAACAGAGGCTCAGGGTGCCTCCCTGATTATTGGTAATTGATCCAACAGGCTATTACTGTGCTACCTAAACAGTGGGAGGCAGGGCCAAATTGTAGATGGAAGATATCAAAAGACCTTTAATAAGCCATACATCAAACCTCACCAACTCTCACCAACAACTGATTGTCCATTGGTAGTCATATCATACGTTATTATTACACTCTAATCCTGTGTCACCTTGCCAGAAAAGATGGAGGTGGCTGATTTATATTGCAGAGTTAAATGTGAATTCCACTTACAAAATAGTAATACAGGTAGATAGATAATATCTGCATCTGTTCATCGAGTGTACACAGTGTGTGAATGAGCATTACATGTAAAGCCTTAAATCTCACCGGACTATTTTCTGGCTCCCTTATCAGTCACAACTTCCTTTCTTCTCGCCTCTGAAAACTTACTACAAAAAATATGTTTAATCTAACTTTCCACAAATCCTTGCATCAATGCATGCATTTTTAAATCAGCTAGCCACTTTTTAGCCACACTGAAAGCGCAGCTCAGGAGATAGCAATGATGGTCTGTTGGTCAGTCCAACACGTTGTCCAGACTTAATTGTCTTAACAACTCGATGGACTGCCATGAAGTTTGATACAGATATTCATGTGCCACAGGGGATAAATCCTAATGACTTTGCTAATCCTCTGATTTTTCCTCTTGTGCATCCATGAGTAAGTGACTTGTGTTTTTGGGTGAAAATTCTCAGCATCTATTTGATAGACTGACATTAAATTTGATACAGACATGAAACAGAATGTGACTCTGTTCTGGGACCTCCCTGCCCTTCCATGTGCCTACGTGGAAACGCTAAGGCAGGGAACTAAGCAGCAAATACCCCCCTGGGGTAGAGAGCAGGGCAGGCATCAGTGACAAGAGAAATGACATTAAGTCAGACACAACATAAAAAAGGAGGAGCTGGGGTGGAGGTGGGTTGCAAAGCGGCTTGCAGAGGAAGCAGGAAGAGTAGGCAGGTCAAAGCAGCTTAAATAGTGCGCCCTGTATGAGATTTGCCAATTGAATGCATAGAAGAGAATCAGCTGAGCCATCAGCTGATGTGGGCTGGCTTCAGATCAGCTGATTTAGCTGAGATTGTGAGCTGTGCTTGACTTCCGTGGCCTGCCAGAACTAACGCAGTGCTCGATTAATTTTTGTCATTCTCCGACTATTTATGTAGCTCTATCATTGGGTAAAAAAATCAACTTCGTCCAATACTTTGGTTTATGACCGAATACCTGAAAAACTACGAACATTTACATCAGCCTCAGCTGTAATTTGTGTTTTATGCTAATTAGCTAACATTACTTAACATGCAAAACAATGAAGATGTTAAAAGTTGCTTGCTAAACATCAACATATTAGCACTGCATTGTGAACATGTTTGCATTGTCAAGGAATAACTCAATACAGTCTCACAGAGCTGCCAGCATGGCTTGTCTTGAAACTTCCTTCTCTGAGAGTTCCTTTATTAATAAAAACAACATAAACAAAAAACAAAACAAAAAAATTCTCCCATTGTCACAAACTATATACTGTAATTAGAAATATAATTTGATCAGGAGAAAAGTTATATTAGAGCTACTGTATATTACCCAGGTGGAGGAAATCTAATTCAGTCAATTCGTAAAGAATGAGTGAAGCAAGAAAAGACGAAGAGGAAAAAAATAAAAAATAAAAGAATGAAAGAACAGAGAGAAGCATTGCCTGGGTGGGCGAAACACAGTGTGGTTGAACGGTAGACAGCTGATTATTTATTGATTCCTTTTCATCAGTGTCTTTTTTCTGTACCACACTTTCTGTGTGTCCTGCTCCACTCCTGTCCTGTTTGATTGGATGCATGTATAAGTGCTACACGCTACAGGGGTGAGCCCTCCTGCCTGTAATTAAATGGCAGATTGGTGGAACAATGTTTTTCCAGCGGTCACAGGCGTATCGCTGTGTAAGTTGTTCAACCTCTTCATCCTTCTCTCCGCTGTCATTTCTCTACCCATCTCCTGCCATTCTCTTTCTCCTCTTCCACCCCTGCGGTACGGCCACCTGCCAGCTTTCATGCGAGCATTTCCAGTTTCTTGACTGACCTACTTATTTTTCACTTGGAAATCCAGTTGAAATGTTTGTTTTATCTTCAGCCTACATAAAAAAAAAGGTACACCGGGGATTTGTTTTATATTCAGTATTTGATTTTTCCCCTCTGCCGCCCTGACAAAAGTTCACTTCATGATTCAGACTTAACGTGTGTGTGTGTGTGTGTGTGTGTGTGTCCTGGAATGCACTCACAAGTGAAAAAATCTCTTATTTGCCTTTTAATGGAGCACCACATTTATACCCTCAGTCTCATATGTTAAAATGATGAAGTGATGGCATTTCATAGCCAATTTTATATATTTTTCTTGAAGATGTGTGTGAAGCAATCGAGTGTTAGAATTCGTAGCTTCTTTGTGTTTTTAGTCCGTTTGATTGGCCAAGCATGTGAACACATAAAAGGAATTTGACTTTGTTTTTACACACTAATAGACAAACAGCAGTAGTCCACCACAAGCTCATTGGTTCTGCAGACATTGAGCTTCAGATGAGTAGCGTTGCACCATGTCACAAAGCTCTGTATCAGCCCTCTGTACTGCTCTCTAAATTAAGACAGCATGCTTCTCACTAGAAATTATACACGCCATACTTCGTTGAATGAGAGGATTGACACCACTCTCATATCTGTCCATTAAACATAAGGTTACATTCAGCAACCAGTTAGCTTAGCTAAGTATAAAGACTGGAAACAGCTAGTCAGGCTCTGTCTGAGGTAACAAAACTGGCACACTAGCAAAGCTCACTATAATGACGTTTTATACTGTATCTTGTTATAATTTGGCAGAGCCAGGCTAGCCATTGCCCCTGTTTCCAGTTATTATGCTAAGCTAAGCTAACAGGCTTCAACTTCATATTTACCATAGAGACAGTGGTATCAATCATCTAACTAACTCTAACTCTTGGCAAGACCGTGAATAAGCGTATTATCCAAAATGTCTATTACTATTTAAGTTCATCACATATACTTATTAATTGTTTTATTACAATGTTATTTAGGCCTATTATTTTTTCCAGAGCATATGCAATGTTTTCAATGGGTGTATATCCTGCAGAGTTCAAATTCTTCATTTTATTAACAAATGCACTCTGCAGGTTAAAGTGACAATTTTGTGAGCTACACAACATTGTTGGCCACAAAGTGGCTCTCTCAAAACAGTTTGTGGTCCACAAGGACAGCATAGTAATGCATTCTGTGATCGGAGAGGTTGTAGAGGAAAATTGATTCACTTTTGGATTTGTTTTACTTGATGGCAGCAGTCACAGAAAAGATGAACAAGCACAATTGACTCCAGCATAGCGCTGTGTAACTGTGAGCTGTGGAGGGAGGCGAGCGAGGGAAAACACATAAACCAAATGTGGAAGTGGAAAAAGCTGGAGGCTTGTGTAACGGGGAAATTGGAGTGATGTGATGTAGAAAAAGAGTCAAGAGGATACGATGCAAAGAGTAGAGATGCACTTTTGTGATTCAGCAGTAGGTGGGTTAAGACTGACACACACACTCGAACGCTCGAGTTGATCATATTCCACTCCCTGCACACACTCTCTTTGCGTTACCCCCCCAGAGGACGTGTATCTCATCTTTGTTTACTGCACACTCACTCATGTGCCCCTCCTGTTCAAACACACACATATACAGCAATTTCTTAACAAGCTTGCAGAGAGCTTGCTAGAAACCCCAAAAAAGACCAATTTATTCCTTAGCTAAGAGGCATCGATAATGTTTAATCTGCTTCCCAGTTTCGCGCCAGGTTCCACCTGGATAAGCACCATTTGGGTAACATTAAGCTACTTATGTTGCCAATAGCTAGACGGTGCCACAAATGAAGCCAACCAAGCCTTACGATCATTCACTCATTCATTTTCTCTCTCTCTCTGTCTCTCTCCCTCTCCCTCCCTCTCTCTCTCTCTGTCTCTCTCTCCCTCTCTCCCTTTCACTCTTCTTGTCCACTTTATTTGGAGAATTGTTTATCTTTGTTTCCCGGCTGCTGCTGCAATTTGCACAACTAAATCAAATGAAATCAATTGCATACGGTCTCTTGAAAAGCCTAAATTACATCATGAAGGAGACCGGGTGAAGAAAAAAAACAACAACATTGCTCTCTTCCTTTGTTGTAATGAATGTAAACTAGAAAGGTTACCCAATGCCATTGCTACATCAAATCTGCATTTAGATGGAAATGTTATCACAAGCTTAACCCCCAGGAGACTCTCTTTTGTTTGGATATCTATCTGTGTTTCATATTGCTCTTTGTCACCCTTTTTCAAACAAGGCTCACCTGGCTGCTGCTGGGTGATAAAAAGGAGAGGAAATACTAAAGCTGAATGTCAATAAGGACAGTGCGCTCAGTGAAACTCCTCCATTGCAAAACACCGGGAAGCGGATTCTATAGGCTAGAAAGGTGGGACTTTTTAAATGTTAGCAGACGATCTTTTATTGACCTCATCCTGTTTCTTTGTGTGTCTGTTGAGAAGGGCAAGGCATGAGAAGACACAAGCTCCACCTCCTCCTCCTGGAAGCTCCTCTTCCAACGGCTTGCAGATAGAGCTCAGATTGTCTTGTTCTCTTTCTGCTGGTTCACAGTGGCATCTAAGTGATCATCAGCGTTGGCCCATCTGTCTTTGCTTTGCTTCGGCATTATTAAACACAGTCGGAGAGCCTTTATGTGGCCGGTACAGAGCTGCACACAGACACAGGGTGGGCAGTAACAGGGATTTTCACTCTAATAGGAACACAATTGTGAACATCAGTCCTTGGTCTCTCCCTCTCTTTCTAATTCTTTTCTCTCGTGCTCCCTCTTTCTTTCCTGAGGTGCCTGCAATGGATTTTTCCAATGATAAAGGCCCCGTGGTCTTTAATTTGCCCACATCAAACCAACTCAGCCTGCCAGTCAAGTGCTGCCAGGACTAATAGTGCATCCCCTCTCGTCGTCGGCGCTCTACTCCAGCTTCCTGCTCGTCAGCTGATTATGTGTGCTTGCTTGTACAGAAGTGTGTGTATGTCGTAAATTATAACAGATGAGCTGTCCGACAGAGGCTTGCAGCTAATAGTTAATGACTATGTTAAGAAATGACAGCTGATACAACACAAACAACTGCACAGCGGGCTCCGGTCAAACTTTTTGCAATTCCCAGAGTTGGTTTTAATCTGGAGTGTGATGAATGTGGTTTAATGCATCCGGGTAGAACAGGAGAAGAGTTGGACTTATTGGTTATGCTTTCAAATGTCCATAAATTTCAAATGATATTCGAGAAAGTTTCTTGAAAATAATCCTGTAATTTAGAACGAAGTATACATAAAAAATATTACTGCCTTACGTTTTTGCTACAATTAATATAAAACTATCTCTAGTCCCAGCTGTGACAGAAGAAGCACTTCAGTAAGCAGTAAAACCACAGTATATAAATATAATTAGATTAGAATTAGAAATAACAGTTCTGCAATCAAAATTTGACTTGATAAAAGAACAAAAATATGATCTGCAAAATATACTTAAAGCACTCAGTCTGGAGAATCACCCCTTTCAGAAGGTGAGATTTTTCCAGTGGATACTAATGATGCATTAACACATACTAAGCATTTTAATGAGCTGGAGCCAATCTTAACTACTTTTCATACCGTTGGGTAATTTAATCAATAAAATTATATCACTTTTTTTTTATTATTAAATATTTTCTATGTAAAATCTGAGCTTGTAAAGTAATTGCAGCTGCAAATACACAAAGAAAAATACAATGTTTCCCTCTAAAATGTGCTGGAATTGAATTAGAAATATCTCAAAATTGTAATTGTAAGCACAATACTTCAGTAATTGTACTTAGATACACTTTAGTTGCCACCACTGCTTTCCAGGAACCTTCCCACAAATTTACAGTTAAATTACCAGCTCCCTCATAAGAAAAATATATATGAAATAATGATTGTTATTGGCTTGACCCCAATAAAAAACACAAAAGGTGAAATGTTGAATATACTATAAACACTGAGTGACAAAAAAAAAGAGAACAGAACAGAAAAAAGAAAAGTGGAACTACATGGAATGAGTTGGAAGAAGTTGAATCATTTTTATCTTCTCATATGAATGAAACATCAATAAATCAAGGATGGCGGCACTGGCAGCAAGTCTGGCTTTGTTTTTGTGCAAGCAGCTGGTCTGACAAAACTGTCTGCTATCATTTTTGTTTTGTTGCGGGGTGCTAAAAAATGCATCCTTTTAACAAGACCCCTGATGGAGACAAATGGGGAAAACAGGGGGCGCGGGGGGGAAATACAGTATAACATGAAAAGAGAGCTGCTCATAAACAATAATACGTTATCATTTAGGAAGACAGAAAGATGCTGGAACTGCCCAGATCAAGCCCAAAAATGACAACCATGGTAACAGAGGCACCACAAATGGAAGGGGGGAAATAGCTTCTGATCAGGGCAGAAAACACACACACACACACACACACACACACACATCTACTGTATGTGCTTTGGGGTTGGCCTCTCCAAAGAATAGATCTGAGGCTATGTACTGTAAATTAAATGAGGGGGGACTGGTTTCCTCCATCTTTTTCTACTGTTTTTGATCACTGGTCCGAGTTTCACTGCAGCGCAGCTGTCTTTCCCCAACAGGAAGTACAAATACCCCAAATAAATATGCAAAAGTGCACACACAAAGACGCAAATATCGAGCTACACAGATACACAGAAACCATACCAAGACACGCTGAAGCCTTCTGCATTTGTGTCTATGTATGTGTGTACCTTTGCGTGAGTGTGTTTGTGTGTGTGTGCATTCATGTATGGAAATGATGTCTCCATGCTGACATTCCCTCGCATGAGATCTTCTTTCCAAAAATCCCTCTAAGTCTTACCAGCCTCCTTCCTTCCTCGTACTCCTCCTTTCATCTCCCTCCTTTTTTTCGGCTTCTATTTCTCCTCTCCATACACTCCTGTCTTTTCTTGTCTTTCTCCCGAGATCTCCTGTGTCCTTTCCTTCCTCCCTGACTCATCCTCTCCTCCTCCTCCTCCTCTCTTTTCCCTCTTGTCGTTCCAGGGTTATTCTGTTATTTTCACTCATTCCCCATCTTATGTCACCCGTGTTGATTTTGTCGGCAAAACCAACAATGACAAAAATATTTGTATACAACTAAATAAAAGCCTTTAAAAACAAAAACTATGACTAAATGTATTACATTTTTCAAAAACAAAAGAAAAACTAAACAATGTGAAAGGTGGACTAATCAATAAAAGTACTAATTACAGATAAAAGGAAGTCTTACTTAATGACCAGCATGCAGAATCACGCATTTTATGCTAAGCTAATGCGAATCTAACATTATGGAGAACTATGGATGTGGATACAATGGAAACGTTACTTCAGGTATATTTCGTGTTTATGAGCTAAGAATAAGTTGCAGAATCAAAAAACACAGAGTTGTATAATGTTTTTTATAACAAACAACATTTCAATTATGAAAATATAACTAAAACTAGAACGCCTCCACCAAACAGTCAAGTTGCAGTTTACATTAATTCTGTCAAGACTCATATAATACTGTATAGTGTAAGTAGGAAAGATTGAAGAAATTTCATCAAAGGTAATACTTTTGTTAAATGTATCACTATTGACATGAATGATTCCAGTAGTGTCACAAATTCAGTATCTGAATGTGAAATATGGTCCCAATCTCTTCGTCTGTTCCTGAGTTATGGTGTTGAATAATGGCCAGAAAAGTGTTTTTGTTTTTTGTTTTAATTTATTTAAATGCACACACACAGTATTACTGCAATTAATTATACGATATCCAGTGGCCCATGGTAAATGCACATATTTAGCACTACCAAAACAAACATCATCATCACTTCATCATTTTTACCACCAAAATTGAATCAAAATCTTATCAGTTTATCCTTGAACGTTTGCGCGAATTTGAATAAATTCCTTGAAGGCGTTCCTGAGATGTCGCTTTGGCAGCTATCACTTTTGCTAAGGCATAATATACATTTAAATCAAAAGACTAATACTATGGACTAAATCAAAATAAGGTGCCAAAGGTAACACTTGCACTCCAGCTTTCACACCTCCCTCCTTGGTGTTTAGGTACACGTTTCCCAATTTCTCAATTCCTCCATACCTCCTGTATGCTCTAACCATTTCACTGCAGCTTTCTTCCCGTCTGGGCTGTCTCCCACCAACCACATCAGGCTCCACAGGACCCCACTGCGGGGCTGCTGCCGTGACTAATTCTGCATCTTCCGAAGGATAATGATGCATCTCGTGCGGCACACAGACAACATTTTGAAATTCATAAACATGTTCACAAGCAGGAGTGCTCGTACTAAAGTGCAGCCATGCTCGCGCCATCATCAACACATACACACATGTGCGAAAAAGCTCCCCCCTAATCTGTCCCCCTCCACCACATCCCTCGTTTCAATCTCTGGGCTGTCAAGCAAAGTGCCACGGGGTGAGCTTCAGGGCCAACCCTCCCTGTAGTCCTCTACCTCCCACTGACTATTTCCAGAAATGGTTAAGAGGTTAAAGCCCTAAAAACCTAAACTCTTCCAAAGCAGTAGGAGTAGGAAGTGTGTATTTGCATGGCATATCCAAGCTGAAAGGCACACATCAGGCTCCTCTGAGATGCTCTCTCTCTGTGTGTGTGTGTGTGCGTGTGTGCGTGCATGCTTGCGTGCGTGCGTGCGTGCTACGGTGCATGCAGCTTGGTGAGTTGGCTTCATGAATTACCTGGCAGATGTAACCTGAGGGTTTCCACACAAAAATATACAAACATAGCGAAAAACAGGAGAGGAGTTGGCTCTATTTTCATCATCTTTGTGCCTGAGAATCTGAGCCCCCGAGTCAAATAAAGGCCCCCATGCCAGGTCTGGTGAGTTTGTTTTTTTTTACCTCCACAGAAGGCAGAAACAATAAAACACAGAGGAGCAGACGGTCAGGGAGGCCACTGAGAACACTGAGAGGGCATTCTGTCCTGCATAAGCACAAACACATGCAGATATACACAAGGAGAGTAAAGCACTTGGCGATGTCAATGCTTGCATTGGATACCTTTACCTGAGAGCTTTGTGCAATGCACATATAAAACTGCCAAATAAACAGACAGGGAGGCTGTTGAGCAACTGAAGCAGACACACAGTTAGACAAATCAGACATCAGACAAGTTGTGTAAGTCACTGCATGACATTTAAACCTCCAGAACTGTCTTTTCGTAAAACCCCATTACTTGTTTTCCTGTCCTTCTCTCAGAAAAATCAAGGGTTCAAAGAAGTCAGTAAAATAGATGTGCAAACAAATGTAAAATGTCAAGTCTGTCTCCAGAGTTAAGATAACTTGCTGACATATAATGAGAAGATTAAGATCCTAAACTCCGGCTCCTCAACCGAATCAAAGCCAATTTTAATGAGCTCTGCAAATATTCATTTTAAATATATATCTTGGAGATTTAACAAAATATAGAAATCATTTCCCTCTCTTCAAACTGGGTGAGAAGATGAATGTGAGCTTTGGAGATCTCAGATTTTTTTTTTTTTTTTTTTACTTCTTTCAATCTCAGATTTTTGGCTCTTCTTGGAAGTACCGCCGGGGTAATTATGAGCAGATGAAACACAAGGAATTAGTGGGCTGGTAGCTAAGCTGTGAAGGTCTGCCTCTGTTGGAGGTATAAACATGGCTAGGGAGAAAAACACAAACAAAATGGACTGACTGACAAGAAAAAAAAATGTCACTGTGACTGAAGGAGATCTAACAAGTTACTCTCATGAAACTCCAGTGGCTGGCGATCAGGAATTGTGATCATTGACTCCTCCCGGTCACTTCTGTGCAGACTCTGGCTCCAAATGATGTCACGAGTGCGAGATGGCAGCACTCGTATCCGGGATGTTTGGGCTTAATTTTTGCACAATGGGTACGTCAATGATTGTGACTGTGATTAGTTTGTGGGGTCATTCATTTTGACAACCTGATGGTCACTCACTCATGAATGTTCATTTGTTTCCCACAGTTTGGCTCTGTAGTGTGTAGCCAATGTGAGCTGAAATTCTTTCAATAACAAACAAGGTATGAGAAAAGTTGGCAGAAATTTGTTATTTGCACTGATGGAAGAAATACTAGGACACTTTACTGATGTTAAAGTGCCAATAATAAAAAAAATAATTGTGGAAATACTCCATGACAAGTGAAAGTCCTGCTTATTATCAGTTAAATGAAGTTAAATGTTAAAAGTGGTTCCAAATTAGGTGTCAGGCCTAATCTTTACTATTTATGAAATAATGGACAATTTTACCTCTTTAGGCCTCTAGTTAAAATGAAACCATGTGAGAAGTTAAGAGGGGAAATGTCTCTGATGGAACTGTTAACAAGCTGAGAAGGTTGGACTACAAGTTCACAGTACATTGTGTTTTACAAGTTTATCACATGTTTTTAAAAAAAATGTAAAATCTTAATCTGAAACGTAACTATTACCTACACCTGTCAAATAAATGTAGTGGAGTAAAATGTGCAATATTTGGAAGTCAAGCCTGTACTCTAATTGTCTGCCTGTCCTTGGTGGAAAAGTTCAGCTTGATATACAGTATACTGACCACTACTGTAATACAGAGTAAATGAACATCACCTCCTTCCAAGCTTGCATGGACAGGAAAAAAAGTCTGAGATCCAGTTAAACGTGTTTTACCAATGATGTTTTGGCTTGTTACCTGAAATAAAACACGTTTGTGCTGTCTGTATAACTGCTGGAGTAGCTTTGACATCTACAGCATATACAGTATAACCTGCAAACGGACACCTGAGATGTGAATTATTCTACCTTGAGTACGTTTTTAAAAGAAATTATATGTTTTCTTCCGTTTTGATTCATTCTAAACAGCTCTTGTCCGAGAGCAGAGAGGAGGGGGATTGTGTGCTCACTGGAGCTTTTGCTTATCTTTGATTGGAAGGACATGCTTGATTACCTTTATCACACATCACTCTGCCTCTCACCCAGTCCCTCTGCTTCCCTCCATGCTCTCCAACAAGGGTTTTGAAGCAGATATATTCATCCCGGTTTAATTGCACAGGGGACATCATTTATCACATCGTGTGCAGTGAGGTTCGTACATGACAGGACTCCTCCTCCAACTCCCCATGTTGCTCTATAGAGGGTATTTTGATCTGATTTGCAGGAAAGTTGCATGAGTAGTTAATCAGATGTAAACATTGATTTTATTAATGATAACCATGAATAATGTGGCAGATTGACTGCACACATTAGAATCTAATATAACAGAGGTATAATAGCTAGAAAACGGGCTAAAAATCAAAACTGGTGAAAAATGAGAGAGATTGCTCTTTGGTTTGTCGGTGCACATGATTATCTGCAGTTACACTGTTTGCACTCTCAGGTGATGGTGACTGCCTAGAGTTTAATGAGGACTCACCACAGCCCACAGTTTGAAGCAGAAGGAGGGCCAGCAGGGGCTGCACTCCACACACAGGCAGTATGCCCTGCATCCTGCTGCACCTGGAGACAGGGAGGAAGAGAGAGGGAGGGAATGTGAGCACACAAAGAAAAGTGACATCAACACTTCATCCTTGTGACACTCGCCCGACACACAATACATGCTCGGATGACTCACCAGGTGCAGTTTCTATTCACATGATTTTTTTTTTTTTCCTTTATTCTGAGCGAGGGCCTTAGGATAGAGGGGTATCAATACATTCTTCATTTTGATTTACTGCCTCATATTTTGAGACTGTAACTAAGGGCTTTAAATGGCAAATAAACTTAACTTAATGTGACCAGTCTTTTTCAAGTATATTAGAGAAATATGTTATTATCTGGTATTGTCGCTAATGAACATTTCAAAGGCTTCATTCCTCCATTGTCTTTACATTTTATTTCTATTTCTATCCCAGCATGCACTTGGGAGACGTTAGAGAAAAATCAGACTGATTGAGGTAGACTGGCAACTTTCCCAGGGTGCTTCATGGACACAGATGCTCACTTTATACCCATGCTCTGCGAAACCACCTGGCTTGCATATCTTTGGACTCAAATCTACACTGACATGGAGCCAATAGTGCTAAACACTGAGCCACCAATGCCAAAGTTGTGTTCAAATCATTTAAATGTTCTTTACTAAAGTACCTTCATTGCAAAGGTGAGTCTTTGGATAGAGAGAGCTGCTGCCATCAATATAAAATCTCTTGTAGAAAGATTTCATGTGCAGTTTACCTTGTAAATAAAATTTAAAAAAAAACCTGTTTATTGATGTGTGGTGTGGGATTAACAGAGGATACCAACTCAGCTGTGTGCAGAAAAACAAGAGATTATTTGCTGCACAACAGGGAAAGATACTGATGCAATTCCACAACAGAAAGAGCCAAGAACACTAGAGCCAAATCTAACATGATGGACCAGTGGGTGCTCTTGTTCCACACGACGAACTGAAAATTCTGCTGAGCAAAAAAAATTTAAAAAAAATATCAAAGCGGTGTTGATGCTGTCAGATTAAACATAGAAAAGTATCTATTTGAGAGCCAGGTTGACAGGAGCCGCCTAATGTATGTCTGCATAGGTTTTTCTTTTGACATAACTGGGGACTTTTGTTCAAGTCTTACACACATACACTCGGCTTTCACTTTAATTCCATCAGGAAAGTGACTTCTTTTGATGTGGAGCATAAAAAAATATATTAAGAAGTAACTATCTCAGTGTACTTCATGGGGCTTAGTGTCTTCATTGTAACACATCTCACAACTGAGTGCTCACAGCAGCCAAGAGGAAGAGAGCAAATTAGAGACGGAAAAAGACGAACCAGGCAGAATTTCCTTGTTTCCTTGTACCTGAGGGTGTGTGTATGTGCGCATACGGTATGTGTATATGTGTACTATGTGTGTGTGTCACAAAAGACAGGAGACAGAGCCAAATAACGTGGGTCAGCCCCTGCTATGGGGCCTGAGAAACCTGGGTGTAAATAATGAATATGGGGTCTCTGGGGAGGAGAGGAACTGGGGGTGGGGGGAGTGGTAGTGGAGATTCAGGACACAGATAGCCAGTGTCAGTTACAGCAGCGCTGGTTGCTCTGACTCAGTCTCGGAGGTTCCGCCAAGGACAGAAACACTGACCTCATACCAAATACCTCCGCTGTGCCACGGCTCAATGGAAGCTGATTCAAGGGTCTCTGGGTGTTTGTGGTGATTCACAGAATTCACGGTATTTGTGACGGACAAAAATCACATAACTTTACAAATCATTCCTTTCAAGGGCTGAAAATGAATGGGTTACTTTAATATCATAATTCACTCATGCTTTGTGAGTACATTTTAATTATCTATATCTTACTTAGCAGACTTGGTGAGGCTTTGAACTCGAATACAGGACAGCTATGAACTATTTAGAAGGTATTTTTTCTTTTAGGTTTGCTTTGAGCCTCTTTTACTCCACGTTTGGGAACCTTTTCCAGAAGGAAAGCTGGTCACCCCCTTTAGACGACACCACTAAATTGGACTTATAATACATCTATGGTGGTGACTCCAGACAGAGCACAAAGTATTACATTTTTAAATTAATTTAACCCCAAACCCTTGTTTCCTTTTATTTGAACCAAAAAAATTGACGATAAGGGCCGAAACTGTGAGTTTTGTGATCTGTTGCACCCCTCCTTCACAACTGCAGCGCTTGTTTTAAAACCTTTTTGTGATGGTTTGTGTTATTTCCTGTTGTGGTTTGGGGTTTCTAGTTTATTTTCCTGCGTTTGCTGCCTGTGTTGTCATTTCCAGTTTCTGGTTTGTTATTTTTACGGTTTTATTTGGTAGTCCTTCCCTTGTGTTTCTTGCCCTGCTTTACAATTCCTGTCTTTGTTCTTTTCCCTCCTTTTGTGATTACCCTGATTAGTTTCACCTGGTCCTTGTTAACCCGCCCCTCCTTGTGTTTTAAAGTCTGTGTTTCCCCTTGGTCTTTGTCAGTTCGTTGTGTTTGTTTGCTGAGTGCCTCTGTGCATGTTCCTTGTCTGCCTTGTTCCAGCCCTTTTCCTCGTGCTCGTTGTGTTTTTGCCTCTGATTGTGGTTTTTGGATTTTGTCTTTGCCGTTTGCCTTGTTTGTTCTAATAAATTTACTTACTAAGAATCTGCTCTGCCTGCTGTGTCTACATCTGGGTCCAAAAATCCCTGCTCCTAGTGTTTCTGGCACAAGCTGTGACACTTTTAGCATTTTATCATGTATGTAGTCATCACATGGATATTAAATAGCCTTTTAGAGGCTTCACGTTGAATCATCTGGAAACATTAAAGCATTTTAGAGTTGTTTTTTCCCCCATCAACTTGAAAACACTGCATTAGCTTACTTGATTAAATCTGTAAAAACAAAAGGTGTCATTTCAGACAACAAAATCAAGCCATCGCTATTTGAGCAGCCTGCTTTTATTTACTTCAGTGTGATATGTAAGACCAATTACTATCCTAATTCCTAAGATTGCTAAATCGGATACGTTATTGTAAAACTGCAAGACTGGAGCAATTGACCCGCATAGCAACAGTAAATAAGGTCGGTACAATCTTTGTCGACATCACCCTTTTAGTGCTGTTTTATAAACTAACTCCCCCCAACCGCAGCTGTGTGATCCCCTACTAAACTGTCAGTATGAACACTCCTGCTGTGTGTCTAATACCAGCCGAAAAGATCCAGCCAGATCTCAACATGTCAGTCGAGGACACTGCTCCAGATCCAGACTGTCACAGATACCGTAGATGTGACAGACAGACTGGGAAATAGCTAGCTAGACGGTTAACGACAGACAGGCGGACAAAAAGACAGATATATAATGAAAAAAATGTACATTGCCAAGCTGGAACATTTTGTCTTCTGTCCCAGACCTTTACAGGGTCCACCTCAGCCTTTCATGGAGAAATCCGGTGCAACACATCTGACCACATCATCTCACCTTTTTACCTCATTCTGTCTGTATTTGGAAAATGTAGTTGCTACTCTACGCCTGCCACAATCTGTATCCATGACCCGCGTTCGGGAATATGTTTCTTCTCTTTTCTTTTTGTTGCTTTTCTCGAATTGTCCCGTCACCCTTTCCTCGCCATGGTGCATTATGAAGAGGGCTCATTAATCACTCAGGCTGCCTGTCTATCACTCCGCCAGCACACGCGGCTCTCGTTCCTGCAGCACACATGCACACACATTCATACACACAATGGCGCTGGTTTCACAGGGGGAGTTAGCCCCATCAGTGTCACGTCCCTTAGAGTGAAAAATGAGGCTACCCTTCAAATGACAAAAGACTGTTTTGCTTCCAGGAGGATATTACTGAGGTTTTTAGCAGGGAACCTGTCACACTGTTTCATACATTAATGGCTTTAGTGGTTCACATTTTCTGCCCAAATAGGGCCGGGTTCTGTGTTTGCACCTGTTTTATAGCATACATCTTCCTAGGGGGGTTTCTTTTATTGCTTGGGAGTTACAGTATAAAGGCACCTAAATGAAAACTATGGCTGTATTCCAGATTATGAAAAATATGTACAATATATATATTCCAGATTATAATATTATTATTAGATTTTTATATTATTATTATATTATTAGATATTATTAATAGATTCATTGATAACTCACCGAACTACTCCATTACTTTCCATATAGAGAGAAGAAGAAAGAGGGGCCTGAGATCACAAATGGGGAGAAAAAAGCGGTAGAGGTGGCAAGTGAAGAAGGAAAACTCGTGGCAGGTTGTTGAGAGAGAGAGAGGGAAGGAAAGAGAGTGTGAAAAGTGAGAGAAAGTGGTACATACAAAATTCAAAGCCTATCTCAGCCCCACTCAAATGCTAAACCTGAGTGGATGAGAGGATGTGGGTGTATGTGTATGCTTGCAAGGGAATTGGAGCTGGTAGCAATGTGGAGGAAGATAGCGGGGGGGGG
>JBBPCS010046269.1:0-19564 GCA_037974645.1 Hollardia meadi
GGAATAGGCCACACCTGGCCAAGAAACTGCTTGTCAGTCAATTGTCCAATTACTTTTGAGCCTCTGAAAATGGGGGAGTGCAATTCCTAAATGGTTAATGCTATATTTCTGTTCAACCCCTTGAATTAAAGCTTAAAGTCTACACTTCAACCACAGGATGATCTGCAACTCAGCTCTCTCTCTCACATGACAATTTTATGCTCCTGGAAGTTTTTTGTCTCACAGTCTTCACTGAATTTTCCACATTAAAATGTCCTTATAACTAAAGCAACTAAAGCAACAAAAGGGAAAAGAGGCTGTCTTATTCAAGTAAAGCCATAAATCATCTAAATGACCTGCTGTGTTTACGTTGTAAAACATGAAAAACGTTGAATTATAAATTTTGCTGGTGAAGAACAGTCCCTCCTTTTTTGTATGTCAAAACTTCCTGTCCTGTCTATCGGCTCTGAAGATTTCCCAACTGTCCCCAATGGTTGGGAAAACTCCTACTGTTACCTACACAAAGGGCCACAGTTTATTAATTTTGTACAACTTCCCTCCCACCTTTCTTTACATTCTGACTTTCCTGCAGAACAGGATGGATTTGTTAAAATCAGAACCTCAGCAGAGAGTGAAAACAAATTGAAAGCTGACTCCTCTCTCAAAACAAAGAGAAAACTATTTCTGCACTTGCTTCCTTGTGTTACATCAACAGTAAAGGAGGGGTTATGTGCATTATAAAAGCTGCTGCATGAAAGTGGTGATGACCCACCTTTGATTTCTGCAGAACAAAAAGACAACAATGGATACTGAGCCAGGTGAGGCACATATTACTGATTGAAAGGTTTATCAGATAATTGTAACTGTATTACAGCCATATATGACCTGAACGTCTGGTTTTATTATCTTTCTTTCTACAGATAAAGCTGAATGCCATCAAATCTCCTTTACTCTAATTATTAAGAACACTGTGGAGCCACAGCCTCCTCAAACTATCAGTGTTCAAGCAAGAAGTGGTGAGACCCTCCTTCAGGCAATGCAAAATTATCAGCAAAGCAATGCCACGTTTAGGTACAGTATGTTTTTCAATAAAATGTATTAAGTTCATAACACGTGTTAGCCTCAGGTGCATATGTGTTGTTTTTTAATAAATAAAATTAAAACAATTAATAACAAAGATTTAAAGACGTGCTATTAAACCTTGATTAGGCCTATCTTTTATTTAGAAATTCATGCAGCTTTGTTCATCGTCCTACAGATTTTATGTGTATGTGACTTCACACTGAGACTCACATTTTTACAGCTTTTGTGACACTGTGTTGTCTCCACAGTTTTGAAACTCAGGATGTCCCCAGCAGTGGCCCTTATCTGGTGGAAGTGATGGGGGTAAAAAGTGGAAAAGACAAGTTCTGGGAAACACTTCTCTACAATGATGAAAGCAAAGAAGTCATACCTATCAGTAAGTTAAAGTCAGAACAGATTGTTGTAAAAACAAAGCCAAAAAAAAGCTGAGGCAGCGCTGCTCTGGAGACAGAAATAATAATAAAGTGGGAGCAACATCTCTGTGGGCAGAGCAGAACCAAAGAGCCACTAATAAGACTGATGCAGGTATAAGGTAAAAGAAGAGCTCAAGGCTCTTGCATCTGACAACGTGGGATGAGAATGTGTTGACGATGTAGTATATTATTAGATTACAGTAGATTATTATTACTCATGCATTAATGTTTAAGCTGCATTTTTCTTTGTTGTAGTCGGTTGAGGTGTGATTTGCAACTATTTTGTGTTAAATAAAGCTGTCAAATAACTACAGTAGAGAACAAAGTACAATATTTCCCTCTGAAATGTAATTGAGTAGAAGTAGAAAGTAAGTACAGATACCTCAAATTTGTACTTAAGTACAGTAGTTGAGTAAATGTACGTTACATTCCACCAACATTGAGCTCAATTTTCTTTAGCTCTGCCCCTCAGGTGTACTGCCTCTGACAAATGTGACAAGTTTTCAAACTTGTTTTCAAAGTTCATCACATTATCCAGATGTTTATTGTTTGCAACCACTGATTTCTGTTTTTATTTACTTTCACAGACCTTTGCTACAAGGTTTGCGAATGTGACAACGTGTACCTGAGGTTTTCTTTTTTCTAAGACGCAGTATGATTATCATCTCACTGCCAGCATCCTCAACAAAGTGCATGCTGTCTGCATTTCTTAGAACTTTGAATGGCAACATATTATAAATATGGGTATCTACATGTACATGTACTGTGTAAATTTGATGAAGAACCAGAATTGGAGTTGCAATAATGAAGCAATAAATTATGTGCATACATTTTGGTCTCTCTCTCTTTAACTCACTCATTCACATTAGGCCACAACATTGACTTAAGTGTTTATGAATCAAAATAAAACAAAATTCAGTCAGGACCACTTTAGTCAAAGAAACTTTATTTACATTGCAGTAGTTACATTTGGCAGTATGGATCTGTTCTTGGACTTCCCTGCCCTTCCACGAGCATCTGCGGAAAGCCTTAAGGCTAGGAGAGCACACCGCCCAGCCCTTCCATGTGCCGACATGGAAAGCCTAAGGCAGAGAAAGCAGCAGCAGCAAGACCCCGTACAGAACAGAGCAGGCATCAATGACAACAGAAATGACATAGATTAAGTTAGACACATCATACATAAGTGAGAAATAAAAGGAGGAGCTGGGGTAGAGGTGGGTTGCAAAACGGCTCGCAGAGGAAGCAGGAAGAGTAGCCAGCTAAAGCAGCTTAAATAGTGCGCCCTGTTTAGAATTTGCCAATGGTTGCATCGAAGGGAATCAGCTGATGTGTATGGATTTAAGAGCTGGCCTTGACTTGGTGGCCTGACAGAACTAGCGCAATGCTCATTTATAAATGTAAAACACTTAACTAAATTTATTTTAATTTGATTGAAATCAACTTAACTATGTTCAGTGATGCATTTAAATTCATGGATGTGATGGATCCAAAATTAACGTATGTGCAGCATTTAGAAAATAACACAAAGAACTTTGCTAAACTTGTTTAACATAGAAGGCATGATAAAGTATATAAAAGTGTAATTCCACAGACTGACTAATGAGCTGAAAAATTCAAATGTACTTTGTAATGATGAGTTTTCCACACTGAGAACTTCCAGTTGATAATAGTCACACATTAAGGACAAATATATATTAACTCTTTACATCTCAGTTATATAACTGAATAGTTCTACTCTCCTTTATAAACCATTTAAACCAGTACATGAAGCGCCGTGTGTTCAGCTGTTAATTCTCATTAAATACTAAAGACCAGTGCAAATTAATTGATTAATAATCACATATATAAATACAATTTATTATAATGATACACTTGAATCTGATTCCGGTCCCAATATGACATCCAGTGGCTGCTGATTCTTCAGTACTTGGTGTATTTCAGGATGATTTGATCATTTGCATTGGGAATGTAGCATCCGATACCTGCAAACACAGAGTATTAAAAAATTATTTATATTGAGAGTGAGAAGAAGAGATATTTTGGACAGTATATTAGATGAAAGAAAACAGGCAGATAAACGTCCTATTGGTCGACTCACCAACATCAGGTCTGATTATTGGGTTTTTGGTTGTGTTGACCAGCAGCTCCCAGTAGGTATGTTCCTTTTGACTTCCAGCCAAACCGTTCACACTCTGCAGGAAGGGGCCATAGTTTCGATCTTCAGTGTAGGTGAACCTTCAGGACAACAGGAGACAACTTGACAAAGGACTTTGATATGGACTAAATAACCAGAAATGTCCATTTCTCATACAAAAGCATTAAAAGATGCTTAATGAAGCAGAAAAAAACACAGCATGTAAAGGCTCAGGCCATGACTCTCAGTGTTTCCAGTTTTTCCGTGTGTCTGTGTGTGTCTGTGTGTGTATGCGTGTGGGCAACCCGTTCTCATCCCAGCTCATCACATACTGACGTTTTGTCATGCACCCTTCACGTCTTATTTTTTAGTGTCTTCAGCCGATGTGCAAATGCTCGTTCCCCACGCATCTTATCCTGACGCACAAGGTCTACGTTACTTTGGTTAAGTTAAGGCACAAAACACTGGTGACATTTGGTTTGGGTTTTGGAAAAGAGTGGTGACGTTTTGTTAAAATTAGGCACAAAACCTACTTGGTTACGTTCAGGAAATGACTGGTGACTTTTGGTTTCAAATGGGATGTGAACACCTGCCTCGGTCTGGGCTGAATCCAAATGTCCACCCTGTGGATTTGCGGACTGAGACCTCGAGGACTTCTATGTACATTGACATGTTTATTGTCATCACGTCAAGTCTGAGAGGGCATGACACAGCAGGGCTGTTTTAGCTGCTGTTAGACAGGCAATAATAATATGACAATAATAACATGAATTTTGATGACCTCTATAGCCTTTACTTCTACATATTTCTCTATCATGATGTAGTGTAATATTATTTATGACCCACACAACTCAAGTTACATTTGAATAAAGTCAGAGTTTTACACATTCATATTGTTATTTTAGTTTTTTAGTCAGCAATCGTGAATCTACAACATAACATCCGTATTGCCATGAGTTGTGGGTAATTACTATATATCAGTGAATTCTGGTGAAGCCTGCACTCCAAGGGGACTCTGTAGAAAGTCCGCTTGAGGGCCCTTGTGGACTGGATGAAATGTGGGTTTAGACAGCCTGCAGCACTCGCAGATTTCCCACGAACGCGCCTGCAAAGTCTGTAGGTCTGCAAGGGCGGTGAAGTTTGGACATTTGGATTCAGGCCAGATCTCTTTTCCAGATCATTGCTGGATTGTTCTGCCTGCTACCCTGGTATCAACTCTCTGGCCACTCAGTATTTTCATGTACTCCAGTTATTTATCTAGTGTTGACTTTGCCTCTTCTGTTTCTTTGCCTAACATAATTCCCCTGTGCCTAGTTCACCAGTGCCAGCTCCACAGGTCTCCACTCTTCTCTATTCCAAGCCACAGCCTCAAGCCCAGCCTGACTCCATTCCTCCAGCTGCTTGTCCTTCTCCTCATTCAGCTTACCATCCATTCTCAATCTTGCAATAAACTCGCACTCAAACCATCTCCCCGGGTCTGCGTCTGATTTTGGATCCATTTACAACAACGTTACACAGCAGGCACACAAAAAAACTAAAAATGTAGGTAAAATTGAAATAAAAACAATAGAGAAAACACAAGACTAAAGAACAAAGGCTGCATAAAATACTCATAAATACTCATTAAATGTAATTGTAATCAATGAGACCTTAAGTCACTGTGTAGCAGGTAAAGGTGTGAAATGGTTTTTGACCAAACCCAGAATACAGGCTGGTGCTGCAGTCCAGCTGTGAGGAGATAAAATTGTGGATTGGTCTTTCAAGGTCAGAAAAAAACCAACGTGACTCAGTGTTGGTGGAGAAATTATGATTGTGTCATATTAGTCATCCGACAATCAAAGAAGCTTAGAGTAATGCCTAAACTCATGAAAGGCCACTTTGAAAGGTAAAATGAGCAAAGAAGAAGCAATGTGTTACCCCTGTCTCTGAGAAGTCTATTGAGAGAGAACCCTTGGTAGATGTATAGTTCCGAGTGATGAAAAGGAGAAGCTAAAGGTGTTACATGTTATGACTTCATGCTGGTAATTTGGCTAAAAGAAAACTTGATGTGATGATCTTACTTAAAATCTTTGGTTGAGTCCTGCAATCTCCTCAGTCCACCTAGTAAGATTCCTCTGAAAACCACGTAAGTGTTGTAGGTCTTGTTAGGGGTGTGTGTTACAGAGTCTGTCACCAGGACATTAATGGGAGTTTTATCAGAACCTGAAAAAAGTCAAAGTTAATACAGAAGACAAAATAGTAATAGTAATATAATATTACTATATTTAATAGTAATAGTACAAGAAAAAGATGTACTATCATAGACTAGCGACCTGTCCAGGGTGTACTCCTGTTATGTTCGCTGGGTTTAGCTCCAGCCTTGTGTGACCCTTGAAAAGTAAAACAGACAAAGAAAACCATTATAACTCCTTTTGTTAACTGGGACTTTTAATATTCAGTAATACCGAAAGAAATAGCTCTGAAGCTTACTTGCAGCTTCAATCCCAGAAAGGAGCAGCAGCAGGGCTGCAGAGAACAGAGCAGGCGTCTTCATTCTGACTTCTGGAAACCAAACTCTTGAACCTGAAAGGTTACCTACACAGACCTGAACACAAATATACATCAAGAAGCATCATCCTCAAATAATTTCCACAAATTAAAACCTGTATAAATGTTTAATGGGTTTGCATGAGATTGTCTGCTGTAATTCATTATCTGTCTTTAAAGGTTAAATATGTGATACTTTGAACATTAGTAAAGCAGCAAAAAACTATTTGCTATGTAGACATACAGTAGTGGCAAAATGGCATCCTGAACACAGAATGATGTCACACTGTGAAAGTTTTTGACCTGGCAACACACACAGAGGCAGTGTGACATCATTCTCTGTTCAGGATGCTGTTATGCCACTACATTTTTTACATAGCAAAAAGTCTTTGGCTGCTATATTAATGTTCAAAATATATATTTAACCTTTAACTTGGCTGGGGTCATCTTTAATCCATCTGCCACTTGTCTAGAACTCCTTTTACTGGGAGTCCATTTGCATCTCTGCTTCCATTGTTAACAGCTGCCCCACAAAGTAGCAAATGCTTGCAGTGGCCATGCTGGGAAAAGATTCTTTTAAAGTGTATTTTAATGTCCTTGTTCGGAATTTTGTGAGTCGAGAGCAGCTGATGGTCTTTTACATCTTCATTGAAATCTCCATTTTCATGGATCTTCATGGAACATCATGAAAATGATGTAAAAAACTTCATTGAAATCAAGATAAATTCATTTAGCTCAGAACTATGGTCTTTGAACCAGCTTCTACTGTAGGTGAGTAAATCACACCACCTCATGTCAATATCCCTTTAAGATTTCCCAATAAGTAAGTTAGCACCATTTAAAATAGAAAAATATATTACAAAAACCTTTCTAACCTCCTTCAGTTATTCCTTCCGAGGCAGGAGCTGTTGTTAAGATTTGAATAGAAGACTCTTCCTCTTCGAGTAACTCCTGCTGCTGCTGGGAGAACTTGTGGTCAGTAACTTTTATTGTGCTCCACACTTACATCATACTAAAACGACCAGTCATCACACTGCAGAAGTAACTCTACGTGCAATGACGAACAATGTGGACACATTGAGCAACACTAAATGTTCATTAACAGTAATACATTCTAAAAAGAGGAAGTAACACTCCACTTATGAGAATGCCTATTGAGAAAACACCTACAGTTTTAGAGGAAGTACAATATACTTGTCAAAATCAAACAATTCATTGTATCAGTGGGTCACAGCACAGTCACAGCACAATCAAGTGAAATGATCTGAGCAAATGAGCAATGACCATAAGAGATGTCAATTCTTATGTACATGCTGACAAATAATGAGGTCATCATGGATGGGGTGACTCACATTATCTTTCAGGTGTAAGCAGCTTCTTAGTAAACAACGGTTACGGTTACTTGAAGTAAGGCACTGCAGAAAATGTTGTTTAAGACTTAGCAGAACACAGGGTTTTGTAAAATCTTAGGACAAAGTACAGAGTATATGGTGGTCTTAAGATTGCAGTCCCGATTTTTAATTTGAAAAAAATGGCACTCAGTAGAGCGCATACCTCCGCCAAGGCCCAAAAGTCCACTTAAATGAAGCTGAATCAAGCCTTATAGCTAAGCCTAGTAGGCTTAGCCTACAAAACAATGCAGGTGAAATCATAATTTCCCTCACACTTTTGTCTGATTTTACAACTACTGAGAAAAGACTATCCCCTATGAAAACATATTTAATTCCACTAAATCCGGATTTTTAATTAGTCTGCGCCAAATTGTAGACCCTCATAGATACCCACCTCCTACATATGCCTGAATTTTCTCATCAGGATTTGTGCATTATTCGCTGAGAAATTAACGAAAATGTTGAATCTCTCAATGTTAACGAAAGTGATAAAAATTCCTGGATCTGCCCCTTTATCCAGATCCACACCATCCAGATTCCCCATCTTTCCATCAAGTTTCGTTGAAGTAGTTTGTCCAGTAGTTTTTGCATCATCCTGCTCACAAACCAACCAACCAAACAACCAACCAACCAACAGGCAGGGGTGAAAACATAACCTCCTTGGTGGAGGAAATAACAAAAGCACTTCGTACTAGTAAATATGCGGTTGAAAATTGTCTCCCCGTCCGCTCTAGTGAACACCTGTTCACCTGCTGCTAATCAAAGGGCACACTACACCTACAAGTAGCATCAGCCTCGGATCATGATATTTATAATAATAATAGCAATAACAACTAAAACAACTAAAACTTCAAGCCAGGACATTCCAACACATTATTAGTATAATACAAATCAGAAAATGCATTGAATCAAGATAAATACGAACTAATAAGGCAAATATGTAAAATGGCTCCAACACTCCAGCCCCTAACTGACCGATAAAGGGAATTCATACATATATACTGTACATTTTAAGGAGCCATAAACTCAAAGTCATTAGTTATAACATTCAGGGTATTCCCATTTTGTTTTCTTCAAAAATTAAGGTCTCTCAAAGTTGCATAGTTCACTTGTTAAGAGTTCTTTTAAAAAAAGAACAAAGTTCTAAAGTTCTTTAAAAAATTTTTTAAAAAAAAGTCTAAGAAAGGAAACAAAACAAAGAGTGTATTCAAGGCAAGTATTCAAGTATTCAAGGCAAGTAAAAAAAAAAGTCTAAGAAAGGAAACAAAACAAAGAGTGTATTCAAGGCAAGTATTCAAGAGTAAATTTTACAACTCATTTACTTTTCCTTTCGTTTCATTTTGTAAATAGATCAGTATTCAGAATTCTTCATACCGCTTAATGAATATTTCGTATGAGCCTTTATAGCCAGGTATTTAGATCAAATACAGAAATCCAAATCAAGATACCTTGTAGTTCAAACAAAATGTTATCAAGCTAGGTGTGTTAGGGTAGTAGCAGCAATGTCCTATTAGTACGATAGGTACACAGGTAAGTACGTCAGTCAAGTCATTTCTTTCAAGAGGCACAGCTTTGTAATGGGTCTTTCCAATGTGCCATATTGTGTCTTGACCTTGATGTGTGCAGATAAACAAACTTTGCATGGGCCTATGTGCGACAGGGAGCAAAGTCATGTAGTTGTTCAAGGATTGCTTTCCAAGTCTCATTCAATAGTGGAAGTTCCAAATCTTGTTCCCATTACGCTTTTTCCATAGATTGGGGGTTTGAATTCATAAATTCATGTGATCATACAAGTTAAATAACAGTTTCTGTACATAATGTTGAAATCTGGATAGGAGTGATCTGGGTTCTTGTGATCTGTGGTAAGGTGTTGAATTATTTTTTGATCAAATTTGTCAGCTATAAATATAGATAAAAGTGGGTTTGGAGTAAAATATATTTTATTGTTTAATGATCTATGCAAAATCTCCATCTGTATACAGATCCTTAAAAAACTGAATCCAATATTCATGCCAAAAGGCCAGATCTATCAATGCTGCGGTAAAAATAAAGTTGGAAAATATGGGTGACATGATCAAAGGCAGATTTTAAGTATAGGATAACTATCCATAGAGACTTGTAAGGCAAAAAAATATTAGGGAGAGCTCAGAACCTTTGTAAGACTCTGCCGTAATCCAGTTTAGGATGTTAGGATGGTCATCCAAATTACCCTTGACCCAAAAAATTACTTTTTGAATGCTCCTTCATTATTATTTGCCTCCCTGTTTCTTATATCTCTCCAGAAAAGTCTATTTATGTATGGCCATTTATTGTTCGATATAAACTCTTTTTTTTATCAAGTAAGACAACTAGTTTTTCTGGGATTCAAATTTGATTTTTTTAAAAAGGTATTGGAATATATGGACTATGATCATATTAATAAAGTTGATGCCGTCTGCCATAGAAAGAGGTAAGGAACATCACCGTTCCAAATCTGAGCTATTAAAGGGATTAGATAGAATTTCAAGAGAAGTCAAAGGAAGGAACCACTGCAGACTACGTTTTAGGAACCACTAGACCAAGATTTTAAGTCAGAACTAAATAGCCTCAAAGGAAATTCCACCAGAATGGGTTGACCAGATATAATAAACCTTCCCTCAAATTCATTTAAAGCCAGACAATTTCCCAAATCAATTAAGTTTAGCCAGAATGAAAGGAATGGGCTTACTGACAAACAAGAGAAGGTCATCTGCATGTAACTTTACCTGTACAATGCATCTTCTTGAATTATCCCTTCCCATGCATGGCTCTGTCTCAATGAAGAAGCATAAGGATCTATCAATCAATGTAAATTGAAAAATGATAGGGAAAGAGGACAACCCTGTCATATCCCTCTCTGAAGAAGGCAATACATGCATTGTACATCATTTGTATGAATACATGCCAAAGGACCTATGCTCAACACTGTTTTACCAGAGAAATAAAATTTGGGTCAAAACTGGGTTTTCAAGAGTTTTAATTCAGAAGAGGTCGATAAAATTCACAGAGTAACAAGGGTAAGTAGCGTATTGAAGCTTGCCCTAAGGTGGGGGACAGCTGCCATTCTGCTAGGGTCTCAGAACACACAGCTAAGAGTAAAGGTGTGAGATGATATGAAAATGTTTTGTAAAATCCTGAGACAACCTGATGCCTTGTCTGATTGCATGTTTGTAATGTGTTCAATGTCTTGAAACTCCTCTTATGACAAAGGTCTCTCTTGGTCACATATATCAGATTTATTTAATCCAGTGACGTTAATCTCTCCAAAAAGGAGCCAGTTACACTTTATTTTTATTCTAATTTTGAAGTATCAAAAATCACGAAATAATCAAAATGGACAGGATATCATCGGAATAATCTGTAATTCATTTATAATTAAAAAAACAAAATAACCATAAATCTGTTATTTGCTTCAAAACCAAAAACTGAAAAACCATTTTAGATAAACAAACCAAAAATGGTCAGTTTTTTGTTTTTTGGCAATTCCTTTTGTCATTTCCCTTTTCTGGATTGAAAAATGAAGAGTTCTAGGTACGCCAATTCATTATTTCGGTTTGAACCAAAATTGAAAGTCACATGTTGTTTTGTTATCCAATCTTAAAACCAAAAATGAAAACACGTAGTCTGTTCATTTTTTTGTTTTCAAACAAAAAGCAAGAAAACCAAATTTAAAAAATGGTCCGATATTGTTATTTGCAAATTCCTTTTTTCATTTCTCATTTGGTCCATATAGTAGAACAGACAGACAGAAGGCAGAAGTGAAGCGTAAAAAAAGTCAAAATAAAAGCCAAGGGAATAGAATGGCCATATAAATCAAGGAATCTCTGTAGACACTGAAAACAAGGCTTACAGTAGAGGACAGTTGGCACTTTGGAGAAGTAGCTGGAGTGTAGTGTAGGAAGCAAAGCAGTACATGTACTGCTGTAGCACCTCAAAGAAGGCCTACCTGCAAAAATCATTATCAGTTTAAGTGTACGATATATTGCGATCTCCAAGCCACCAGACTCCAGTTTTCTATCTTTTGTCAGGCTACATAAACAGGCCTAAAGATCTTTTTTGTTTTGTTCGTTTCATTTTGACATGAAATATCTAAAGTTTTTTTCTAACGTGTCCAGCAGAGATCCCCATGGGTTACCAAAATTCTTGTTCACCGCAACAACTCTAAACTACAACCTCGATTCTCTGAATGGCTCATGAATAAAGACTGTCTGAGAGATTTGGTTTGTATTACAGCTGTATGGTATTGTACAGCTGTAATACTAAACTAAACTAAAGGTAATAGAGAACTTCAAACCTTAATAGCACAAGACTTGTTCAGCCCTATCTTCCTCTTTGAGCTCTCTGAAACATGGTGTGAATGTAACCTACTGTCTACGTGTGTACATAATGCTGTACATGTATATGATAAAATGCATTACAATGCATCACTTGACATTATCTGGATGCACAAAAGCGGTGCCACAATTAAGGTGTGGATACATCATGATCTATATATCTAAAAGTGATCCATTTGTAACAGGGTTAGGGTACTTGTACTTAAGTAGGCGTGTCCATTTTATGCAACTTTATATTTCTACACCATAAAATCTCAAAGGCATAATCTACTTTTTTACTACATATGTCTAGAACTTAAACTATATTTTTCATATTACAATTTTTCACACCCTTTCTCTCCAGTCAAAAAACATGGTGATTTGAAATGTGAATGTTGTGAAATACTGAAGGATTACATGTTCCTTCATGGGTTGAGAAAATTATCATACTTCTAAAGATACAACCCCAATTCCAATAAAGTTGGGAAATTATGTAAAATGTCAATAACAACAGAATGCAATTATTTGTAAACCCTTTGAAACCTAAATGTAATTGAATATAGTACAAAGACAAGATATTTAATGTTCAACCTGAACTTTATTGTATTTTTTATAAAACACTCATTCTGAATTTGATGCCTGCAACATGTGTCAAAAAGTTGGGACAGGAGCATGTTTATCATTGTGTTACATCACCTTTTCTTTTAATAATACTCAGTAAGCGCTTGGGAACAGAGGACACTAATTGTTGAAGTTTTCAAAGTAGAATTCTGTCCCATTCTTGGTTGATATATGACTACAGTCCAAGGTCTTTGTTGTTGTATTTTGTGCTTCATAATGTGCCAAACATTTTCAATGGGGAACAAGTCTGGACTGCAGGCAGGTCAGTCTAGGACATGCACTCTTTTACTCCGAAGCCATTCGATTGTAAGGTGCACAGAATGTGGCTTGGCATTGTCCTGCTGGAATAAGCAGAGACGTCCCTGAAAAAGACGTCGTCTGGAAGCCAGCATATGTTGTTCCAAAACCTGTATGTATCATCACAGATGCTGGCTTTTGAACTTTGTGCTGGTAACCATCTGGATGGTCCTTTTCCTCTTTAGCCCGAAGGACACGATGTCCATGATGTCCAAAAACTATTTGAAACTGGAACTTTGCAGCAGTCCATCTCAGATGAGCTCAGACCCAGAGAAGTCTGCAGCGTTTCTTTATGTTGTTGATATAAGGCTTGCGCTCCGCATGGTAGAGTCTTAACTTGCATTTGTAGATGCAGCAACAAACTGTGTTTACAGACTATGGTTTTCCAAAGTGTTCCCGAGCCCATGTAGTAATATCCTTCATAGAATCATGTCAGTTTTTAATGCAGTGCCACCTCAGGGTTCAAAGGTCACGAGGATTCAATGTTGTTTTTTGTCCTTGCCCCTTACGTGCATTTCTCCACTTCTTTGATAATATTATGGGCTGTAGATGGTGAAATCTCCAAATTCCTTGCAATTGCACGTTGAGAAACGTTGTTCTTACACTGTTGGACTATTTGCCCATGCAATTTTTCACAAAGTGGTGAACCTTGGCCCATCCTTGCTTGTGAAGGACTGAGTCTTTTAAGGATGCCCCTTTCATACTCAATCATGATAGTATCACATGCTGCCAATTAACCACATTACCTGTTGAATGTTCCAGTCGGGTGTTTTTGAGCATTCCACAACTTTCCCAGTCTTTTGTTGCCTCTGTCCCAACTTGTTTGAAATGTGTTGCTGACAAAAAATTCAGAGTAAGCATATATTTACAAAAATCAATGAAGTTGATGAGATACAACAAATACAATAAATATATTGTCTTTGTATCGTTTTCATTTGAATTGAATGTAAAAAAAAAGGATTAGGAAATTATCATATTCTGTTTTATTAATGTTTTACAGAGCTTCCCAACCTTTTTGGAATTGGGGTTGTACATTGCCTTACATACATACATACACAGATACATGACTTGCCCAAAAGCTACAGACCAAAAGTTATAGACTTGCATTCCAGACATAGAAAGTCAGATTTTAACAGATGTAATGTCAAAATAAATAGGCTGCCGACTGCAAATCAGTATGATAATCAGTAGGGCCTACTGCTTTGGCAGATTCATTTGTCCAAAATGTCATAGTTTAGGACTGATAAATTCCAGAATAGAAGTTGTAGATGCCAACAACGAACAATAGGCCTGGCCATAGGTCTAAAAAGTCAACTAAGCTTGATTTTATTTTTTTTATTTATTTAAAAGTTTATTTGTACAGGGACAGCGCACAATTAAAAGTAATTGCACCAGAGTTAGTTAACACCTAATTTGCATCTGTTGTCCCTGGGCAGGTAGACACAATCAACTACAGAACAGAACAGCAAAACCATTACATAAAACAACACAATACATAAAAGTCCATCAATGTGTGATTAAATTAATGTGATAAATACAGTGGGTACAAGGTAATCATTGGTGGTGACACTTTTGTGCTGACTTTAGCCAAAGCTTAAGGCTGGTTTTAAACACTGCAAAGCTTCCTTAGTCTCTAATATTTGTGGGTATGGAATTCCACTTCCCAACTACTTTAACTGAAAAAGCAGTTGACCAAAGGTTGTCTTTCTAAACTGTGGTACCCAATCACCTCTACTAGATGCTCTAGTCCCACTGGCACTGCCACTGCCAGGATAGGCTAGGCATCATCTAAGAGGTGGGGGTGCGAGATTATGAATAATCTTAAACATCAGGCATACATCGGAGTAAAACAAAAAGTTATAAAAATTGAGGAAATTATATTTTTTCAGGATATTACAGATGATAATCCCTTGGCTTTTTATCTAATACTTTGAGGATTTGTTGATAGAGTGAGTATACAGGCTTGAGTGTTGTCACACCAGCCTGTGACCAGGTTATGAAGTTATTGTAAACGGTGAATAACAATAATTTGGTATGCGGGTCTGCTGGTCATTAGACAACACTATTTGGTGAGGCTATTTCCACACACAATAATTGATTACCGGTAATTGGGCAATTAGGCTAATTCACGCTGCTCAACTAAATAATAGCCTATTATAGGCTACACTTTTGGATAAAAGATAGACCTAGGCTATCTTGGTCAAAACAACATGTGACTTTCAATTTTGGTTTCAACCGAAATAAAGAATTGGTGTAATGTACTGAGAACTCTCCATTCTTCAGTCCACAAAAAAAAAATGACAAAAGGAATTGCCAAAAATGAAAAACGGACCGTTTATGGTTGGGTTTTTTTTCGTTTTGTTGATTCTGACATCAAAAACGTTTTTTACGTTTTTGGTTTTGAAACAAATAACAGATTTATGGTTATTTTGTTTTTTAACTACTATCAAATTATGGATTGTCCGATCTGTGATCCTGGGAGCTGTATTGTCGAGGGCAATAGCCCCTGGTAGGGTCTCCCAAGGCAAAGTGGTCTCAGGGGAGGGGCCAGACTAAGTCCAGGAGTTTGGTTCAGGCACAGCCCGAACAAAATTCATGAACAAACTACCTGCAGGGAAAGGCATTGGGGTCGGGTGCATTGCAAGCCGGGTGGCAGGCAATGGCGGGGACCTAGGCATGCTGACTCTTGGCAGCGCTAACTGGTTCTGGGGATGTGGAACGTCACCTCTCCGGTGGGGAAGGAACCAGAGCTAGTGCATGAGGTGGAGCGAGTGGAGCGCCAGTGTGTTGGAGTTTTCCCCGGGGAATGAGAGGGTCGCCTCTATTCAACTGCAAGTCGCTGGGGGGAAGGCTCTGACTGTTGTGTGTGCTTATGCACCAAACAGCAGTTCAGAATACCTGGCCTTCTTAGAGTCTCTGGGGGGCGTCCTGGAAAGGGTGCCAGCTAGGGACTCTATAATTCTGGGTGAGTTCAATGCTCACGTGGGCAATGAGAAACCTGGAGGGGCGTGATTGGGAGGAACGGCCTGCCTGATCTAAATCCCAGTGGTGTTTTGTTATTGGACTTCTGTGCTAGTCATGGATTGTACATAACAAACACCATGTTCGAGCATAAGGTGGCTCATAAGTGTACTTGGTACCAGACCACCTAGGCCAAAGGTCAATGATCGACTTTGTAGTCATATCATCAGACCTGCGGCCGTATGTCTTGGACACTCAAGTGAAGAGAGGAGCAGAGCTGTCAACTGATCACCACCTGGTGGTGAGTTGGATCAGATGGCGGGGGAGGCTGCCGGGCAGACCTGGAAAACCCAAATGTGTAGTGAGGGTGAACTGGGAACGTCTGGTGGAGGCCCCTGTTCGTCAGGTCTTCAACTCCCACCTCCAGAAGAATTTCCTGTGCGTCCCGGGGGATGTTGGGGACGTGGAGTCAGAGTGGGCCATGTTCAAGGCATCCATTGTGGGGTGGCTGCTAAGAGCTGTGGTCAGAACGTCACTGGTGCTTGTCGTGGCGGCAACCTAAGGACCAGCTGGTGGACACCAGTGGTGAAGGAAGCCGTCAAGCTGAATAAGGAGGCCTTTCGGACTTGGTTGTCCAGGGGGTCTCCTGAAGCAGCAGACAGGTACCGGGAGGCCAGAAGGACTGCAGCTTTGGCGGTCACAGAAGCAAAAACTCGGGTGCGGGAGGAGTTTGGGGAGGCCATGGAGAAGGACTTTCAGTTGGCCTCAAGGAAGTTCTAGCAAACTGTTAGGCGGTTCAGGAAGGGAAAGCAGGGCTTGGCCCAGGCTGTGTTCAGCTGGGGAGGAGAACTGCCCGGACTGGGGAACTAGTCGGGCGGTGGAAGGAACACTTTGAGGAGCTCCTGAACCCAGCTAACATGTCTTCTTGGGAAGAGGCAGATCCTGAAGACTCGGGGGAAGACTCACCCATATTCCTGGCATGGGTTGCTGAGGTAGTCAAGAAGCTCCTCGCCGGCAAGGCGCTGGGTGTGGATGAGATTCGCCCTGAGATGCTAAAGGCTTTTGGACATTGTTGGGCTGTCTTGGTTGGTACACCTCTTCAATGTCGCATGGAGGTCGGGGACAATACCTGTGGAGTGGCAGACTGGGGTGGTGGTTCCCATTTTTAAAATGGGGGACCAGAGAGTGTGCTCCAAATCCAACTCCTTTGCAGATGAAGTGGTTCTGTTGGCTTCATCAGCCCGTGACCTTCAGCATGCACTGGGGAGGTTTGCAACTGAATGTGAAGTGGCTGGGATGAGGATCAGCACCTCCAAGTCTGAGGCCATGGTTCTCTGCCGGAAAATGGTGGATTGCTCCCTCCGGGTGGGGAGTGACTTGCTGCTCTAAGCAAAGGAATTAAGTATCTCTGGGTCTTGTTCACGAGTGATGGGAAAATGGAGCGCGAGATGGACAGGCGGTTTGTTGCGACATCAGCTGTAATGTGAGCGTTGTACCGGACTGTTGTGGTGAAGAGAGAGCTGAGCCGGAGGGCAAAGCTCTCTATTTACCAGTCGATCTTCATTCCAATCCTCACCTATGGTCATGAGCTTTGGGTAGTGACTAAAAGGATGGGAGTGCGGATACAGGCGGCTGAAATGAGATTCCTCCGGAGGGTGGCTGGGTTCAGCCTTAGTGATAGGGTGAGGAGCTCGGACATCCGTGGGGAGCTTGGAGAAGAGCCGCTGCTCCTTCGCGTCGAAAGGGGACAGCTGAGGTGGTTTGGGCATCTGATTAGGATGCCTCCTCGATGCCTCCCTTTGGAGGTCTTCCGGACACGTCCAACTGGGAAGAGACCCCGTGGTAGACCCAGAACTTGCTGGAGGGATTATATATCCCATCTGGCCTGGGAACACTTTGGGATCCCCTAGGAGGAGCTGGAAAACGTTGCTGTGGAGAGGGATGTCTGGAATACCCTGCTTAGCCTGCTGCCACCGCGACCCGATACCTGGCGGAAGATAATGGATGGATGGATGGATTGTCCGATGATACCCTGTGCCAAATGACAAATGTATACTGTCCAGTTTCTCAACTGCAAATACCTGAGTAACTGAGTTGTGACGACAATACCATACAAGCCACCCACCTAATTAACCATTTTCATTCTCATGAAGAATGAATCCTAAATTAATGTTGGTTTTGAATTCTCTCATGTTCCAGAGCTCTCTCCATCGAGTGAATGCCAGTCCGAGGCTCTCCCCCTTTGCTTTCTCCATCAACAGGGCTCTTTTTCTTTTGCCGGGTAGAGTTTTCACAGTTACCCTGGTTGTCACTGGGGATAGCTACCAGGGCAAACAAATTATTTTCCTATTTTGGTTGTGCAATGGCAGATGCAATTTCTTTGAGCCTTGAATTTTGCTTTGATATTTCGTACCAAGTGGCAGCCACAATTTCATAGTGAAAGTGAGGTTTATAGGGAACCAATCTAAACAACAATTATGTCATTATTCTATAGCCATTACATTTTGCAATCAACATTTACTTCATTATAATAAGTTAAAGTAAAAAAAAAAAGATGTCCGTTTACAGTTTAAGTTCTTCAATGAACAATTTTGACATCTGTCTTCAGTCAATATTGTGAGTGTTTCTGAACACATTAGGAGACTCTCCCTTCTACACTGAACCCAGAAACACTGAAGAACCAGGCAATGATTTCGACGTAAACCCAAACCTAGGATAAAGAGGTTCAGTGAATGTGGTGTTGAAGGTGTGGAGGTGAATCAGTGAGTCAGAGGAGACTGTGTAGAAGGACAGAATGCCAGCTGGACAGTCCACATACACTGACTCTGTGAGACATGGAGGAAGAGAGAGAGTGGAAGGAATCTTTGACTCTTATTGTGACAAAGTACCAGCCGTCAGAACAATGTAGAATCCAGGACTGATCATTCCTTCCAAACCAACAGTCATCCATGTCTCCTTTCCTTCTGATTTCTCTGTAAGTCACTACTACATGAACATCTCCTTCCCACTCAACCTCCCAGTAACAGCGACCAGTCAGACCGTTTTTCCACAGCAGCTGCCAGCAGTCAAATCTCTCTGGATGATCAGGATATGGCTGCTGTTCCTCCACCAGTGTCACCTTCTTGTTGTTGAGTTTGAGGTATCTGTCTGGTGTGTTTGTGTCCAGTGTGAGTTCACAGGCATCTGATGGAGAGAAGAACACAGAGAACAACATACAATTCAGCAAAAGGTTATCAGTTTTGTTTGTTTTCTATGTCTTCATGGCTGGAGGCCAGACCAATTACTTAAATTAATATCACTTAAGTCTATATCTCTTATTATACTGTATTTCAAAATAGTAGTTATTATAGACCTATTGCTATTAACAGTCGTAATATTCCATAGCTGTTATTATTGCAGTTGCTATGCATCTCTGCATGTGTCTCTCCCACCTACAGCCGGGGTCTGCTCTGAGGTTTTTGCCTTCTAAAAGACAGTTTTCTCCACCGTCGTCAAGTGCTTGCTTATGGGGCAATGTTGGTCTTTGTAAATTAATTACATCTACTCTACATGTAAAGTGTCATGAGATAATATTTGTTGTGAATTGGCGCTATATAAATAAAACTGACTTGACTTAAATCTGCATACAAATAACACAACTGTAGACATTCAAGTTGCATGCAGTACTTACTCCAAAGTTACATTTTGCGTGCAAGTGATACACCAATCCTTATGTTGTGGCAAAACCTGTATAAGAGAATAAACACTCTTATGTCTTTCCTTATCTTTATTGTAATACGATTTGGCCGAAAAGGGACAGAACTCCTTCCACAAACAAGTTGCTTCAAA
>JBBPCS010046297.1:0-19554 GCA_037974645.1 Hollardia meadi
AGCAACTATTTGGGCAAACAAACAAAGCCCAGAAAAAAGCCCAGGATCAGTGAATTATATTTTTTAACTGATAAGATTACAGGTTCAACTTCTGCTATATGCACATTTCCCATCCAATAGCATTGCAAGGCTAAACAAAAGGACCCACTGACTATGTTAATGTGGTCTTTAGAATCTTTTTAGGAGAGCTAAAAGTGATGTTGTAATTTTACAACAGTGGGCCTTACAGGGTTAAAAGGGAAAATTATTTTTTTTGTTTCTAGGTTGATGATAATTTACAACGAGTAACTGATAGAACATCAGAAAGTAAAATCTGACAATGTGGGAGTGACAGCAGGTTTATGGATAAGATTAAATTGCCTTAAAGAAATACAAATACTGTGTTTTAAGTGCTCCTACCTCTTTATTGGGTTCATGATTCTCTTTCTTTTGAACTTCAGGTTTCTCTACAGCTTTTGGCTTTTCCTCCTTGGACTGTTCAACTTCCAGTAATGTAGTTTTTTCCTTTTTTCTTTGTCTTGCAGGCCTCTGGTTACACGTCTCCTCAGGCACCGACTTAGTCGTAGAAGAATATGAATTATTTATATCCAAATCCTGTTGAAGATAATGAAAAACAAGGTGGTGGTTTTAAGGTAATCATCTACAATTATCTTGTCTAGATACACTGACAGCAAACACTCTTACAACAGATGCTCACACAACTGGACTAATGTTAAAAAAATCTGAGGCTGGTTTCACTGAGAAAGACTTTACCCTAAATCAAATAAAAAGTCAGACATTGGATAGACGTCTAAATTCATCCAATGCACAAAGCTGGCTAGTTCTTGACCATCTCAAGTAGGGTTCATTTGCTGCTTAATTCTGGGTAAATTAAGACAATTTGTAAAAACCAAAAAACATGGCTGATTCAAGCAAAACAAAAGAAATTCCCTTCAGAAAGAACTAACTTACACGGCTGTTTTACTGGTAAAATTCAGTGATGAGTGTAACAATACAAAAAAACCCCAACATCCCCAAGTGAAGTGCAGACGTTAGATGCTGTGGCAGATCTCTGTATTTCCACTAACTCGTGATGGGGTCTTTACTGCTGTATATTTCCAACATGTACTGCAGTTTCTAAAATCTCTAACGACACTGTTAAAAATAAGCAGAAAATATGGGCCCTGTTTTGCTGGGTTTTTTGTCATTTAATGGTCGGTAGTGTCTATAGTTTTATGAAACATGCCCCTGCTGTCATCCACTGCTGTTCTCTGCATTATTTTGTGAAACAAGGACCAAACTACCAGACCAAACTTTGTCTGACATCAGTTCAAAACATTCCAAAACTGTATAAATTCTTTTGTAAGAATATTACACTGTCAATGTATTTGTTCTTCTCGATTATTCTTCTTAAATGCCTAAAAGTAGTTCACAAGTAGCTTTAAAGGAAACGTGACAAATAGAAATGTAAAATTCTGCACAAACCTTTTGCTCCTCATCCTCCTTCTTATTCATCTTCACAAGAGTTTCTTCTTCATTATTATTATTACCACTGCTCTCATCGCATCCAACTGTGTCAGTTGCATTTTGTGTTTCACCAGATTCAGGAGGTTCATTTGCGTCTGTGTTACTTTCAATAACAGGATTTTCTTCCTCATTTTCTGAGGAGTCTGACTTCCATTGTTCATCCTCCTGAGATGACAAGAAAATGAGATGACAAGTAATAAGCGTGGCTTTGAAAAGGCCTCGCTGTCTAAATTTTATTTCAGAAGTATAACACTTATGAGCAATTCACAGCAATATGAGTAAAACAAGACTTACAGGTAAAATGACTTTAACTGCATTCTCCTTCTCTAAACGTTTCTTTTCTTTTTTACGCTGTAACAGAAAGAAAAAATATGTTAAGAATCACTGTCAAAGGAAAAAAACCAACCCCAACATTCAAAATTATGTTAAATCCTAAAAATGATCCCAATACTGACCAATTTCTTACGCTTTTTCTTCTCCGTTTTTTCCTTACGCCGTTCCTCTTCTTCTATCAATTCCTTTGCATGTTTATCTGCCTCCTGGGGAAAAAAAAACTGAGTTGAGCCAATGTTCAAAAAATTCACAAAATAAATGAACAAACACACTGACAATAAAACACAATTTGCTCAATGTAACATTTCTGTTTTAATGATAAATATACTATTCTTCTTAAGTTTATTCTGTGTATAGTGTATGAGTCAATTATAAATCATGTTACAACTAGACAGGAATTATAAAGTGAACTTTCTTGTTTCACTTTCCAATAAGTGAAAGTGAAGTGTAATACCTCATCAGTGAGTTGTCTTATTCGCGGATGTAGTTCTAAGCGGCTGTGAAGAGCATTGCGTGAATAGTAATTATCATCATCATCATCAGAATATATGATGTCGTTCTCCAGGTCTCCGTCAACGTTCCTTAGAAAACCTAAACCAGGGAGATATAAACAAACACAAAAAGGAGCCATTCATTTACTCCAACGCTCTCAATTCAAGTGAGCATGTGCATCAACTGAACCCCCAAAGACATTTTAATCAGAAAACTAAAACAACTGGGTACATAATGACATGGCAGTGAAGATCACAAAACTATGCTGATTCATCCTGGCCTCCTTTGTACAACAAGAGCAGCAGCTTCCTTTACAATCCATACCAGAAAACATGTCTACCTGCTGGGGTTGAAGGGGTACGATGCAATTTGAGGCTATGGGTCCACCAGCAACATGCTCTCTCATCGCTGCTGCAGCTACCACCAATATATTCACAGGAACTAACTAAGAAGGCAGTAAATTTGGGTTGCCTGCCATTGGCCTGTCTACCACCTGACATCTCCAAGAAAAAAGAAAAAAAAAAACTTTATGTACTCCTGCAATTTAAAATGAGTAACACTGGTTTTAAAAGCAATAATACTGGGAGGTGTTTGAACTATGTTCTCTTCTACGCAGTCAGAAAATGCCTTACCAAAGAGGCCAGAGGTTAAGACATCCAGGAAAGATCTTGCAGGATAGCGTCCATTTATGAAGTCCACCACAGATTCCTGAAGAGAAATGATCAGCTGATTGTGTATGACGTTATCTATTGGCTGCTATCTGCATGAGCTAGATGATAATATTGCTGTTGTGACTTTCAGACTAGACTCTAATGACAAGTTTATAAATAAATAAAAAGCTGCCAAGTCCACCTACCTGACAATTATGGCAGTTTATAAACAACAAACTAATTGCTTTCGCATAGGCAGTCCTGGTGCTAAGACACCAGCAGCACACAACTGGAAAGACCTGTTACGCCACAGTGACAATAACACAATAAGGTTATAAGTTTTCCAGTAAATTATACTCACATGTGACTGCATCAGTCTCGAATTTTCTCGAATTCTAGCAATAGGAGCGCCGCCTGGAAGGTAGAAAAAGTTAATGTTCAAATACATAAAAATATGGTTTTGTTAAACAAGTTACTTTGACGTTACATGACTGCGGTCTAAGTGAGTGATTACGGTGGTACAAGTAGAATAACACTGATTTGGTGCTTACCAAGCACCACAACACTCACTAGCTAGCTAGTAAGCTAACTAGCTACAAATTTGACGAAACAGTTCTCAGTAAATGAAACTCAGCGATTAAGATATCGAATTGCCAAATGATAATCACAGCTGTCTTCTTACCTTTAACAGTGTCTTTCTTTCTTGGCATTATGTTAACTTATGTCTTTGTACTGGTGTCCTGCGGCTATGTTTAACGTAATATGTCCAGATCTTGTTGAGAGCAGATTTCACAACAATAATGCGGTGAGCGTGTTCCCCTTTCCTCGTTTAACTTAGAATTATGCCCTGATATTGCTCTTTCAGGATGTTACCCGCCTTCGACAAGCTCCACCAATCAAATGGTAATGACAGGTTTTTTTTTTGTGATTTAGGGCTATGATTCGATGTAGGACCTGGCAATCCTGCTAAAGTAGGCGGGATTTGAATACAGCGTGCTGCCTGACTGTCAGACTGAGGGCAAAAACTCCCTCTGTTGAGCTTGTGTTTGTGCTATATCATGGTCACGACTGAGAAAATATTTAAAGTTAAACTGTGTAACTGTAATACATATAAAGATATTTATATGTTTCTATTACTTGTATTTAATTTAAATACAGCCATTTGTACACGTAGACATGGACAAGTAAAAATTATTGTGTAATAATAGTGGGGTGAAATTTTCCACCAGTGTATCCTATCCTATGAACGATTAATACTTTTTTTGTGGTTAAACTGTGATCATTTTATTAGATACATCCTTATTATTAATATACATAATGTGAGCAAAATATAAACACAAATAAAGCACAGGTTTTCTCTACAAGACGGGGTCTTACAATTAACTAATGAGGTGGGACCTGCCATAGCTAAACAAATAAAATATTCTTATTATATCTAATTAAAAAGATGTAACTCTACTTTTAAACTCTATTAAGTTGTGATATCTACTTTGTTGTTTCACTCTGGGTATTTCTAAACCTGCCTTTGGCCACCGTTACACATTAAGGAAAACTTTTTTTTTTAATATTAGAATTGCCTTTTGATATCAAACAATCCAATGTTACAACAACACAAACCACTGCCTCAAAAATTACACGAGGCATTAGATTGCTTTATTTTACTGGTCAGTCGGTCAGTCGTGGTATTTCACCAGCACTCTGCACTTAAGCTGCCAAAACAGAGGAAATGGACAGCTGACAGTAATCATAAAATAAAACAACATATAGCAGTATTTGGTGAAATTTTACATCGACTACAGAAACCTGAAGGGGCAACTGGAAGATGGTCGGTCTTTCTACCGTAAGAGAGCAATCCATCTATTTAAGATACAATCTTTGGCGGTCTTCAGTTCAAATCTCGCGCGCCCTCCTCCCCCCCGCGCGAATTTCCGTTTTTTTCCCCCCCTACATTTCCTAGCAACGCCTCTTGGATACGAGCTGGAGGAAGCGCACTTACTGTGGCCGACTGACAACAACATCAACATGGAACCTCCAGAGGTAATTGCTGTGAAAAATATGTTGTGGACCACATTTGTGTCGTTTGTACACTTCCACATAAATTCTCTTCTGTGGAAATCTGGCTAAAGTCTACCCAAAGTTAGCCGTTGTTAATAGCTAGCTAACTGCTAATCGTTTTTGCTAAATTGTTAGCAGACTAACAAACGGCTAACCTTAACGTAGCTAACCTTATTCCTTTTAAACTTAATGCAATTGTCAGACAAAATATTGCGTATTGACTGGCGGCTAAGCAGTTGCTAGTTAACGTTAGCAATTTATGTGCAGCATATACACAACGTAGATATATATCCCTTACAAAGGTAACAATGACCTGTTGCCATTAGCTAACTTTTTGCTATGCTATTCGTCACATGAATGCCTACATGTATAAGTTAAGTCAGTTTTATTTATATACCCCAGGAAGAGCCACAGAGGAGGGATCCCTCATTCAATATGGACAGACATGCAATAGATAATATTATTGGTAGATTGCACATATATATGAAGAACATTTATCCGGATAGATGAATAGATAGGGTACTTTGTTGTTACAACATGTCACATTAATCGCAAAAACAAGTGGAGTAGGTAAGAACTATTGAAGAAGAATGGAATAAAATAAAATCGGTTACTATAGACTAAACGTAATAGGAACATAATCTTTAACTCTAAAATATAATAAATATACACTGTATAAAGATAGTGCCCAGTAGTGCAGGTCCAGTGGATAAGGCTATATGTTGCAAGGTGCAGGATTTAAAAAAAAAAAAAAAAATTATTGGAATTAACTGTACATTGAACACCGTATATGTAAAGGCAGAAATAGGTCTGTTATGTAATCACCCAGAGTTGTGATTGTGAGGTTGTATGATATATAAGAAGGACATTGTAATATGATTGTGAATGAATGTAATAAATTAATGTACAAATTCAGGTGAGCATCATGTCCTTGTTATGAATCTGAATCTTCGATGACAAAGGAGAAACTGTTCAATGTTCTCATGGTTCAGATTTCACAGCAGTGTTAAATGACTCAAGCGGACAGTAACAGTGAGATGTTTGATGGTTCGGTTCACAGAGGGTGGCGGTGACTCTTCACTTGCCAGCAGATGCAGATGTGAGTCTGTCTGTTGGACAAACATCCATAAACCAGTCGGGAGCTCAGAGTCATAGCTGTGCCAGTCAGGACCAGAGGCAGCCCAGGCTGGCAACAGATGGCTGGGAGCTTCAACAGCTGTGGGGGCAATCTTTGCAGCCAGGTTTGTACATTAAATGAAGTTCACTCTCTCTTCTGCTTTTTTAATACGAGGTAATTCATAACAAAATGTGTCATTGGAACTCTGTGTTTTTGACTCAAAATATAAACCATACTTTATGGTCTGTATTCGGAATACATATTGTTTCATGATTTATTTATATCTCTGTGGGTATGGAAAATCACATTTCAAGTTTTCTAGCTGATAATTCACAATAATTGACCGTTGAAGGCAGTAATGGTTTTTATAAGTTTGTAGGACCTATACCTAACCTCTTTACCGTGTCTGTGATTAATATTCCTCATTTTCTGTACCATCAGAATTTCAGGACAGTAATCTGTCTCCAGCCCTTCCTCTTTTGCCTGTAAATCCTGGAGTGGAACACATGTTCACTGAATATTCTTTATTCCAACAAAGCGACAATGAATTTGCTCCTTTAAGGTAAAAATATCAATTTAATATTATTTATTAGTTCTACAGCATGTCAAGTTCAAAAGTTTATTATTTATTTATTTACTTTTTAAAGGCCGTACCCCGACATTTCCATGGCATCAGAGAGGTTTCACTTTCCACCTCAGGATCACACCACTCAGGCCTCTGAGCATGGCGCACTTTCCCAGCATCCTCTGGCACAGGAAACAATCCATTCTGAAGAAGGAGAAAACAGCTGCTGCTCTCTGTCCCAGCACAGTTTGTCACCAGGGGACAAAGGCAGACCAAAGGAAACCATTCACTCCCCACTGATTCCCACCACTGACAGACCATCCAGAGATAATACAGGTAGCAGGGAGAAGGACTCAAAGCCTGTAACTGACCCTCCAGACAAGCCAGTAGGAGAGGCTGCTGAAGATGAGGCATTCTTTCTGAATAAGGAAATTCCAGCACAGCATCTTCTGGATCTCCTTCAGAAAGATATTGGCATGCCAAGTGGCAGTAGTAGTGCTGTTTCCTCTGCCTCTGAGACCTCTGTAAAGACTGCTGCATCTTTTTCCAAAGAATCTAAAAGCACTCAAGTTTGCAAACCAGGCACTGAACAAAACACGGTTAGACGAGAAGGTCCTTCCGGTGAAGCTTCTCTTCCCCAGCAGCAGACACAACAACCTGTCAAAGATTTTTACCCTGACCAATCACGAACATTGTTATCTGAGGTCTGTAACATCACTATGGGGCTCCGTAGCACTCAACCTGATGACAGTAGTGAAGTGTTACACAGAGAGCTGCTGTCTGAGGTAGAGCGTCACAGCAGTCGTGAAGCTGAATCTGAAAAACAACAACGGAAAAGTCCAACACCACCTGGTCAGTCTCTCACACCACATCCTACAGAGACGTCTGAAGGAAATCCAAGTGTCACCAGAACAGATCTGCGTGGAGTGCCATGGACAGGGCCATTTTCAGCAGGGGTTGAACGGGGTCACAGAGAGCAAGACCTCTGGTCCTCAGGAAACCAAACCGGGATTGATGGGTCCTACCTGGGTTTTCTTCCACAGTCTCAGTCCACTCCAGGCATTTTTAAGGCTCCACCCAAATCTAGTGTCAAGGGTAAATTAGGGCAACTTTCTGCCATAGAATCCAATAAAGAGAACTCATGTCAGTCACACACAGGGATTTCTCCACAGCCAGCTGATGTCCATGACGCAGGTGTATCAAATCAGTGCCAAGAGGAAACTACCTCTGTAAAAGTCCAGTCTCTCCCAAGTCTCAGCTATATGCAGAAAGTAGATGCTTGGAGGGCAAACCAGACTTCAGGCAAGACGTCACTGTTTGATAGCTTGGCACTGCAAGGATTTTCTGGCATCTCTCCTAAAAAGAAAGCTTACGATGCAGTATCTGACACCCTGAATCACATCCTTAGTCAGCAGGTGAGGACTTTACAACAGCCTTCTGTTTCAAGTGCTACCAATCAGAAGGTCACACAGAGCTCCTCCTTGGCTCCTTCTGGCTCCTCTTCTTTAAGAAGAGGGGAGGCCGTGGGCAGTGCTCCGAGTGACAAGGATAACACTGGGTCTGCAACAGGACCCTCTGCCTCAACCTTTGACAGGTCACAGTCCCACTCGTCTCTTAACACGGTTGTCATGTCGGTCAAGAAAGACCAGCAGACGGACAGATGTGCAGAAAGAGAGAAGAGTCGGACTCAGGACAATGCCCATCATCAGCTAAGTGCTACAGCTCAACCCTTGCCTCTCGTAAGCCTTGGTCAGTTCAGTGACGTGTCACCTGATCGAGATTTGACACTCTCAAGTTCCCAAGATAGTCACAGCAGTGGAATTAAATTAGGAACTTCCATTGGAGCTTCTTCTGTTGTCAGCTTAGAGGTCGATAATTACGCCCCATACTGGACTTCAAAACCATCAACACCACCACCTCAGCCCAAGCCTCGAGAGCTCAACATTGAAGAACGAATTCCGGTATTTGAAAAACTGAAAATTGTGTATAAATAAGCTTTGAATTTCATTAAAATACGTTTAGGGCTGGAAAATGTATTATGTGTGATTGTTATTGCGGATTTACTTTCAGCAATAAACCAAAACATTTAGCAGTTAATTTTATTCTGCATGCACATTGTAGTTGGGGAAAAAAAATACAGTATATAGACATGTAGACTTGTATTCCTAATTCTGTTATATTCTGCCTTTGTTTATCTTTCAGTTGTATCTCCATAACCTGGGTATTGACCAGTCTCCCTCAACAATCTTAACTCCATTTGCACCCAGGGGGCCAATCAGAGAACCTGAATTCTCTCCCACTGATCTCTGTACAATTAAAGGATCTATTGGAACCCCGACCAAGAGCACCCAGCCCTCTGAAGGTACCTTAAAACTGTTCTAAACAGAAAACATAGCGGATGATGGACTTTTTTTATCATGCTTTAACCACCCAACAAACCAGTTGGGTCTGTTGTGCTTAGAATCAAGATTTAGAAGAGGGCCAGATCTGATCTGAAGGCCAGATGTCATTACCTGTAGTTCATCTTACACCACATACAAAAAGTTATAGCATATTTTACTCCAACTGTAAAGCAAAGTTTCCACTTTCAAGAAGAGTATAAGTAGATTTTTTTCCCAAAGCTGTCTACAAAATTGTTTTTGTATTTACATATTTGATCAAAATTTTAATTAGAGCCTGACTGATAGATCAGATATTGTGTATATATATATGGGTATACAGTATTTTGGTATATGTGTATATTTTGTCCAATATGCATGAATATAAAAGTATTTTTTTGTAGATTGTAATGTTGAAAATCATGCTTGGGATCATTAAGAAATTATGGAATGGAAAGAATTTTTTTTTTACTCCCTATTATCAGCATCATCCCCAAAAATCCAGTATTGGTTGAATTGTAATATTCTCCACTTAAAAGATGAATGGTTCATTTTTCTAAACTTTTAATTGGTAAATGTACCTTTATTCCCCCTAATGAATCAGTGTGGCTTATTTAAATATTACTCCTTTATTTTATTTTTAGGTGGCAGCCCCCATAAAGGAGAGTTTTCCAGGTCCAGCATTCTGTCAGTGGACTCCAGTATATCCATACCATTTAGCCTGGACAGTCTTGGTCCAGCTGCATCTATCCCAGAGCAGACCAGGCGGGCTTCTCCTTCCTCTGATACAGAAGCTTTACAGAGTGAACGCAGGCTGGCACCCTCCTCCCAGCCCGATGAAGACTCTTATCCCTCCACACTGCAGACCACCCTGCAACAGCAGAGGGAGAGCAGCTTAACCAGCAGCCAGAATACCATCCAGCTAGGAGACGGGTTTGACTCTGACCTCTCGTTAGCTACTGAGGCAAGAGACTTGGATTCACCCTTGCGAACCAGCCGTAGTATGGAGGAAAATGCCGAAACTTCTTTTGTTAGCTCCAATGCCTTGTTGGAGATCCGTAAACTACTCTCTCAGGCAGAGAACGTGGTATCCGCTGGGTCTTCTGTGGCTTCCTCAGCCTCCCCTGCAGCGCCCCGTCTGCTCTCTGATGAGGACATATTCCTCTCACTGAGGAAGAAAACCAGCAGACTCCAGGACTCCTCATTCACCTCCTCCTCTGCTACTGGAGATCCCAGATCTCGATCCTCCCTGCTGTGGGCCAGGTCTTCGTCTGATTCCATGCTGTCCTCAGAGAAACTGAGAGAAAGCTCTATTGGTCAAAAGAGTATGACTTCAACAGGGCAACCTAACTATCCATCCGCACAACCTCGTACCCCTGCACCGGCCACAGGTGCTTACAGAAGGCCACAAGATAGCACTGTTAGTGGAGATGCAGGGTCATCCTTTGTCCTCTCCCAATCAGCCCGGCGGGCAGAGCCTGAGGGCTGCAGTGCTGCTCCCCCTGACAACATAGTCCCACCACAGCCACCAGTCATCAAGCCTTCACCAGCTTCAAGTACACAACAGCTCACCCCTACTCCTACAGACCTGGCGGGTGGCACAGAGGAGGAAAAACAGACTACTATGGAAGGTTCTGTACAGAGTGGCTCCTCCTCGCCTCTCCATGAGGACACTGATCACGGAGTGATTAGTGATGGGAGCAGTGAGAGCTCGCTGGCAGTCAGAGTGGCCAAATTACTGCAGAGCGAATCTCCAGCCACCATGGTGTCCAGTACACCCAGCATCACTGACCAAGAGGAGAGCAAAGCCAGAGGTAAGATGATTCGCATGTTAAAAGTTTACACCCTAATCTTGAGTGATTAAGTTTTCATGGTGAAAGAAAGATTAAAACATCCAAATAAATCCTCCATGGATTATAAGAATTCTGCATCAGTTCACTCATTGGAGAAAAACTAACTTGCACAAATAGACCATCACCTGTACAAACATAAATGTTTGTGTGTTGCAGAGTGGATTAAGCTGAAGATATCAGGACAGCAGTGTGAACCTCTGGAGTTGGACAAAGAAGACAGAAGGCGGATTGAAGAGATCAAGAGAGAGCTGCTGTTAAGAAATCCGTTACAGGTAAACAACTGATGAAGGGCTCTTTAACACAACACATAATGTTGCAATTAGTCATAATTGTAAAAGCTTTATTTTGTAGAAATTTACTTAAATTCACTACATTTCTAAAATATGTTAAATTAACAATAACAAATGTCACACATTTCCCTCTTCAATCATGTAAATATTAAAAAAATATATTTATTTTTTGTTGTTGTCATTTTAATGTCTGCATCCAAACTCTGGACAGATCTCATGCTCGAGGTAACTGGTGTGTACCAGGCATGGTGTGTCATTTACATTTGTAAAATTGAATTTGCACTGTTTTCAGTTATGTTTCTACTGTAGTTTTGTTGTGCAAAAAGCTTTTTTTTTTTTTAAAATCTTTATGGTGGATGAATTCACAGGATCCACTTGCCTGGTTTCACAGTTTGACACAGACCTTTTTTCTTCTTCTTTTCATTCAGAGTCAGGGAAGCACTGATACAGAGAGCAGTGCAGCATCCAGTGCAAGAGTCCAGAGGGGGCAGGACCCGACTCAGCAACCTGAGATATTCACCGCCCTCGGAGATGCTAACAACCAGCAATCCCAGGTGCTGCAGGGCCTCAGCACAGATCTGTCTGTCTCCAGCATGCAGCTTCAAAACCCCCCTCGCCCAGATCTAGAGGCCCAGATTCGTGAGATCGCTGCCAAAGAAGGGGTAACCCTCCCTAGAACAAACCCTCGGGCCCTCACATCTATCACCATCGCAACCCGCAGGCGCTCAACCTCCCCTTCTCCCTCTACATCGCCAGCACCTCCTCTCAGCCCGGCACCAGAGCCACTCCACCTGACTGAGCTCTCCACGGTAGCAGTCAATCACCCTAAAGCTAACTGGCAGCTTTCCCCTACCACGGATCAAGAAGATGAGACAACCACGGTGCCAGCATCTGTGTTTGAGCCAAGCAGTAATCTCTATACCAGGAACCAAAACCTGAGTTCTCAGGCAGCAGCAACGGGTCAGACGAGGCAAGATGCTGTAGGAGGCCAGTTTGAAGATCCTGCCCCACCCTCTCGGGATTTAGGTAGACAACAGGACAACAACACACAGTCTTTTAGGCAAGATGACGAGTTATCTGTCCAGGATAGCTCTGTTTCTGGTGTTGCTCATGAAGCCGAACAGGCCACAGGTTCATCCACCCCTGAATCTCCAGCCAGATCTGGTCACGTCTCACATGTCCACCTCACTCTGTCACCCAAAGCCACCAATCACAGCCTAGCCACTGCTGTCCACTCCAGTCATATGGATGCTGTTGCGGGGCTGCCACGTAAAGAATTTGTCCCCCTCAGACACTCCTCGTCTGCTGCCACCAGTCCAGATGAAGGTGTCGGGTTGTCCAGTCCACCAGAGTGGTATGACAACAGAGAGCCAATAAGACAGCGGGCGTCTGAAAGAGCTGACACCTCCACCCTGTTCAAAACCGCTGTGCCTCAGGGGAGGATGAACTCCACATCCTCACAATCCTTTACACCATGTCACAGAGCAGTGGTGTCACAGAGACCCCTAACCACTGAATCACCAGGTATGCTTTTAATTAAATGTACTACTTTTATAATACAGTTAAACTGAGAAAGAAAAACCAATCCCTCACTGTGGTTTTAATCACATCATAAATGAGATCTAGCCTGGAGGATGGATGAGAACATACCATTTAAGTTTATCTGTGTTTTATAACTTCTGCCTCCATGAGATGGGGAAATTAGTTGGTCCAAGTCCAAGTTGAGGGTGTGGAAGTGTGGCCAGTCATTAAAAACAATATCAGCTGATGGTATGACAACTAAAATGCTGATTATGCATTCTGCAAAATTAGATCATAAGAAATGAATGTCAGTATGGCTTTATTCTTAATTCCTTCTCACCTTTCCTTTTACAGCAGTGCCCGTTCTGTTGCCTTATAAACCCCGTGGCAGTGAGGAGCTTTTCTACGTCCCTCAAACAGAAGCTGACTTCTCTACCGACCCGTCTGACACCACCATGGAGAGCACCCACACAGGTACATTCACTTCAAATTTTATTTTATTGAGCAACTTGGATCACATTCAACCTTGGATGCACTCTTATTACCTGCGTCATTCGAACACAGGAACACCAAATGGCAGCTTGTAAACTGTAAATTATAAAAAGCATGAGGCGACTTCTGTCTGTTCACTGCTCCAGTGCTGACTGTCGGTGAGATTGGCTTAATTATGTTTGAACAATGCACTGGTACAACGTGTTCTCCTGGCATCCAGAGTGATTAATGCTTCAGCTGACAGCGCTGTAAGCAGCCCAGCAGGAGATGTGCTAGGATTTTGTACCTGAACTTTGATCGCATGCATTTTATTTCTGACTTTGTGGAAATTGAGGCTTAAAAATGTGGGGCTGGCTTCCAAGTAAAACATGAGACTAATGTAGGCTGATAGAGGAGTTTAGTTTGGGGCTGAAGTGACAGGGGCAGGGGAGCGAATGATATATTTAACATATTTGGTAAGGTATTTTGAAGAAAAGACATCAGTGGTTAATGTTGAGTTCTCGTAAAAGAAAATATCTAGATAAGAAAAAGCATGAAGAGGTAGCATATACCTCTTACATACGTATGGCATTAAATCTTTTATCAATAATCAAACGGCAAAACAAAACAGCTGAAAATCCTGATTCGGCAAGTTGGGACATGCAAATTGTGCTGACTTAAATCAACATCTCTGTGTGGCAAATAAACAAAACACCACATGTACCAACAGCATCTTTAACAATACAGACTGTTAAACATGTTTTCACATGGCTAAATCAAAGGGTACTGCAGTGTCTCTGATGAATTTAAGGTTTACCACAACATCTTCACTACCTGCTGCTGTTTGATAATCAACTGATAGAGATTCAACATCATAAATGCCACCTCACACGCTACCTGTGCTCCATTTAAATGGACACAGTAGCTGTCATGCCAGCACAACCAGATGCAGTGCAGCCATTTATTCAAGTGTTGCAGGTACATTGAAATCTCATTAAAACCTTTTTAAAATACCTTCTTTTTTAAAAAAAATATTATTTACATTATAGGAATTTAGCTCATCTTGAGTAACTTGTGACAACAACAGAATAAGATCATGGTAATTCTGGCAACATCACAAGAAACCAAAAATAAGTAGTGGAAGGGTTGGAGCAATTTGAATTGTGCATGTCTGTGTTTTCCTTTGAAAAATGAAGGCAAAATCAGTCTTGGTAAATTACTGGACCGCTCTTGTCTCTTGCAAGTGACGAAACTTAAACATGGCAAAATTTTAATCAAATAAAAAAATAAAGGAATTTATCCAGAGAGTTAAATTATCAGCTGAATCTACGATGAATGAGAGGCTCTCCTCTCTTTTCCCATGAGCCTGTATGAGTAGCAGCTGGTCTTTTGTAACGTACACCAGGCAGTGCATTAATTATTCATGTTCAGGGGCTGAGTGAGACAAAGGCTGAGCTGGGGCCCCAGCAGAGAGCAAGAGGGAGAGGGGACTGTGGACTAAATAAAGGATTTTTGGTCATGTTACAGCAGAATTTTTCATCTGTTATCTCAAAAATGAGGGTAATCTAGGGTTAAACTTTCTCTGAGTAGTTTCCATCACGAGGTAAAGAGCCACTCTTTGAATTCTGTCCAGGTTCAGACGACGCTGTGCCCCCACAATTCAGCAGTGAGGTCCTCGGACACGGAGACCCGGGGCTGGACCGTGGAGTCACCATCAGACACACGGAGGGAATCTACAGCAAGAGGTTGAAAACAGCCACCTTCAAAATGCACAAGCCTGAACACAGAGGTGAGCTGAACACACACACACACACACACACACACACAATGCATACTCACTGTTACTGAATGTCTTCCACTGTGACATGATGTGACAGGTTTTGGGAAACAAGCATCATCTGACCATAACATGCTAAATAAAGTCTTTATTTGAACATATGTCACTCTTTACACTAAGTGTACTGAGGTAAATGAGGCGTTGTTACATTGAGTGGCAATGCAGAAAAATAAAAGTAATTTGGGAAAAGGTTAGAAATACAGTGGAAATTATTATTTCTAAAAGCTTTACAATTTTCAGGGTTGTATCCAGAACACATTTGATGATAGGGCTTGTTTAATCCATGCTAGATAATTTTACTGTTTTTGAAAAGCCTAAACGATGAAATATTAAATAATGGGCTTTGGTTATTTATGTATTTTTAAAAATTAAACAGGATGTTTGAAAAGGTTTGGGGATCATTTATTGCTTTTGTGAAGTGTATGGAGGAGCAATTAATCCTTGGTGTAAACCTTGCAGCATGTTGTTTGTGAAAAATAAATATTATTTGATCACACACCTTTGCTTCGTTTTTCTGTCTGTTTGCACGTGAGGCAATGAATCATAAATCTATCGTTTAGAAGTCTGTCTTATGAAAATGATCTCTGTCTCATCGCAGATGCCTCTGTATCAGCAGATAGAACCTCACAAACAAGTGTGAGTAGAGCTCCGAAGCCGTCTTCTCAGGTGTCAGTTGCCTTCAACAGAGTGCCTTTATCAAGCAACCAGGAAGCCTCCAAGAGAGACCAGGGGACCAGCCCAGTGCAGTTCCTCAGTTATGATCAACCAGAGCCCAGCCGTGAGAGATTCCAGCCGGTTCATGTGGAAATGGACTATGACAAGGTGAGCCATCGCCTGGACCGAAGCTCTGACCCCCCTCGGCCCGCTGGCCAGCAGAGCAGTAGCACTCTGGACCAACTGTGGGAGAGGTTCTGTGCTCGGTGGAGCCTGGAGGAGTCACGACCGACCAGTGACAGAGAGGCGTCACTGCTGGAGCGGCTAGAGCGCCTGTCCCGTCTGATTCATAGCACAAGGGGTACCAATGCATCAGAGGCATATCGTGATCACGAAGAGAAGCTAGGAATGAGGGGAGAAGATGCTACAGGGAAAGAAAGGAAGAAGCATACTGGAGAGGTGAAGATGAGCGCAGGTGGCGAGGCCAGAGAAATTAAGTGGAGAGTCAGAGGAGGTAGAAAGGTTGAAGGTGAACCTCCCATCCCTCGTCAGGCCTGGACACAGAGGCTTCAGGTAGAGGAAACGTATCAACCTGTGGACGAGGAGTCCTTCACCTCCAACTTCTCCCACGACGCCTCTCAGAGTCAGCACCTCTTTCCTGCAGACAGAGATGAGTCAGAGAGCTTGTCCACCACGTCTGGCTCCATTTCCACCGTGGACACGGCTCGGCTGGTCCGAGCCTTCGGTGCCGACAGAGTCCAGCACCTGAAAACGAGCACCGGCCTCAGGAAACTGTACAGCACCATCAACAAGCAGAAAGAAGGGAGGGAACAGAGGAGAGGAAGAAACAAAGAACCGCTGCACATCACGACACTGTCAGAGACCACTGATGAATCCACAGTAAGTGTATCTGCTTAATATTTCCCTAAAAGCACATTTATGAGTATATTTATGTTCCAAATGCAATAAACATATCTCTCTCTGACCTTCACCAATAATGAAAGCCTGTGGGTTTAAGAAAAACTTTAAAGAAGATGGAGCTCCTTGGAAATCCTTAGAAACAAAATATATCGTACACATGAACATGAATTTGCTAGAATTTGACAAGATCAGTCAAAAAAATATAGTCTTTACGTTTTTAGACGATCCTAAATGTGCCAATTTTGACCTGCTAAATTTCACCAAAGAGGAACTCATTCAAAAGTCTTTTCTTTTCATGTCTGACTGTATAATTCTAAATAAATCCATGAAAAATCTATGTAGGTTGCATCGTTACAAAGGTGTATCGGCCCTGAGCAAACCTTTTTCACAGCAGATATTTTGTCGTAGTAGAAAAAGCACAGGCATTACTAATGCCATTAATTGTGGCTCCGTTCTCTTCAAGTGTCCCAGTAAACTGTGACAGTGAGTCAGCATGCACAGTAACAGAACTGAAGCAGTTAAATGGAATTCAGCCATCATTTATTTATTATTTATTATTTACACCTGTGCTTCTCTTATGTTAAAATGTGTTCTGTTAAAAAGACTTATTTAGTTGCGCACAAATATAGTAACGTATAATTAAAGGTGATGAACAGCTCTGATTTTTTTGATGTCATCATTGATCTTCAGGTTGGTGCTGATTCTGCATCATCCACTAGCACTTACACCCTCCCATCACACCACGGCCCCTCCAGGACTCCGGCAGCCAAGAAGGCTGTTAAACTGATCAACAAAGGCATCCAGGCAGGTCAGTATTTGCTGAAGGAATTTGGTACAAGTTTTATTTATGTTTTTGGTGTTGGAAATGAAGAAAGACCTATCACACACGATGCTAAATATTTCCTGAACTGTCTACATGATGAATCACTGAGTTACTGCTGTGCTTCCTCAGTCAACAATAGAGAGTATCAAAATAAACTTGTTTGAAAATGTCTAATATTAGTTTTGTATTGGCCTGAATATAAAACAAAGATTCACCTTTCCATTCCAACGCCTGATTTTGGAGTATTTAAAAATGCAAAACAGACAAATGCTGTCAAGAACAGAGTCGTCATCCATGAAGAGTTTTCTCTTGTAAAAGTGAAACTTCAAAATTACCTAACACCACATTTGTGTAGCTTGTCCAGGCTTGTTTAAGGTGCAAATAATTCCTTATTCTGTTCATGATGTTCTGTGACACCAGTAATTCTTGTTCTGCAAAAAAGACGGGTTTTCATTTGTGTGTAATTACTCCGAAACACATCACACAGAAGCTCCCGTATGTCTAAGGCTGACTAACTGTAAAAGAAGCACAATAAACTGCAGCTTTAAGGCTAAAAACAACCCATAATGCAACTCTCCTCTGTTGTGAATACGTGTTATATCCAATCTTCCAATATAAGAAACCCCCAACTTTTTCAAATATAATCCCCAGCAAAAAATATCATATTATATTATATATGAGTTCTACATTTGCTACAAATCTAAAGCATTTCGGACTGAGATTTATTTAGATTTTACTTGTTGAAATTTGATCAACTACGTCATTAGACATGAGACATTTTATCAGCAAAAATCATTAGTTTATTGCAATTCTAGAGTTACTTGTCTAGAATTGCACCAATGTAAATGTGCTGTGGTTAGCTCAACAGCTAATTTGTCCCCAAAATTTCAACACAACAAAAAAATGACAAATAGATAAACCACATGACATGTAGTTAAGTTGTAATTAATCTTCACACCGTTGTTTCCTCAGGTGACCTGGAGCTTGTCTGTAATGGGACTCGTCGCCACACCAGAGATGTTGGAACCACATTCCCTTCGCCTGGTGAAGCCAGGACCTCCAGGCAGATCTCTTCTTCCTCATCCAGCTTAGAGGGAGGAAGAGGAGGCCGGAGGAGCCCCTCTAAGACTCTGGGCGTACAAAAACAGAGAAAGAGCAAGAGAAGCCCCTCAAAGACCTTCCCTGAAGGTACGTCAGACTACAAATGAGGTGGTGCGCTCTTAGCTGTTATATTTCTGCATGTAAATTAGTTTTACAGTAAAACAAAACCCTTGTATTGATTTGGCTCATTTGGATTTCCCCCTGTCCTCTCCAGGTGTTTCATGGTTCATCTCTGCTGACGAGCTGAGGTCAGAGGCGAGGAAGGAGAACAGGCCTGAGGAAGAGGAGTCGACGTGGAGGCCGAGCACTGCCTGGTTCGAACCATACAGCAGAATCAAACCATGGAGAGAGCCGCTCAGACAGAGACAAGTCCCCGAAGACAGAAACAAACAGCCCAGTTTAACATATCATGCTGAACCTGATGTGGAACCAAGAACCAAAACAATGCCCTCTGGTCTGACACCTATGTCTTTACAGGTTGGTTTGTATTTGTCTTTACAAAACATTACTTAACAGACTGTTACTGAGGACAGAGTTAAAGGAAGAGTTCCCCCAAAAATGAAAAGTCAGTTATTATCTACTCAGTGTTATTTAGTCCACAAAACATCTCTGGAGCTTCACAGCAAAACAGTGTTGCAGCATATTATTAACCACCACCGTTTCAACGACCATTTTTATGCTGACGACACACAGCTGTACATTTCTGTCTCTCCAAATGACCCCATTGCACTGCACGCTCTTTTGTTGCCTGTCTTTCTGACATTAATGTTTGGATGAGCAAAAACTTTTTAAAGCTGAATGACAATAAAACTGAGATTCTTTTAATTGGACCGAACGCAGAAAGAGAAAAACTGCACTTGATGCTTGGTGGCCTTAGCGGACAAGTTAAAACCACCATCACAAACTTAGAAGTGATTTTAGATTCTGATTTAAATTTTAATTCTCATTTTAACAATGTTATTAAAACTTCCTTTTTTTATCTTAGGA